>JAXCLQ010010349.1:0-26556 GCA_035584115.1 Cedrela odorata
ATAATATTGGTAATTGAAGATGTCAGGATGAATAGAAAAAAATATGAGAATCAATCCAACAATCTTCTCTTGGCAAAAAGTTATCAAAATGACAATAAAAAATACAATGAGAAAATTCAAAGTGAAAGAAGGGACCACGGAAGTTTGGATAGAAAAATAAAAAATATGAGAAAAATGGGTGTTTTATATATGGGGATACTGGCCATTTTAAAGCCAAGTGTCCAAAACGTAAAAACAAAAAGATGGAGAAGAAATAAATTGTTTTGACTATTTTTGAGGCACTTATTGTTGAATCTCAAAATCAATGGTGGATAGATTTTGCTGCTACTAGACATGTGACCAACGACAAAAGTCAATTTGTCAACTTTGAGGAAAAAGCACTAAGGGAATATTGATTATGCATAGGTAATAAACAGTCAAAACAATTGTAAAATCTCATTTGCGAACACCACCTTAATATTGAAAGATGTGTTGTATGCTCCGAGAATGAGAAAAAAAAATTGATCTATGTGTCCATTCTAGATTAAAAAAAAATGTTCGAATTAGATTTAAGTTTGGATTTGTGACCATAGGAACAAATGGTCTTGTACTTCTTGTTGGAGATATGCCCTAGAACCAATCGTGTCATACGGTTTAGGGATATCATTATATGTATATATAATTTTATAATTAATTATAAATTAGTTTACGATTAATAAAATGGTATTTATATCATTTTGCATATCTAATTGCGAATTTATATTGAAGATATAAAATGTAGAATGAGATCATGTGATGTATTATGATATCATAGGTCTATCTGCAAAGAGTTATAGATATGAGTATAGAGTTTATGATTTAAATACATCATAATCAGTTTCCAGTTGAGGAAATGTCATATGGGAATAAAACATTGCATGACTGGTATGTTTGAAACTGCCAAGGATTAGTATTGGATATTAATGTTAGGTGACAAGTCTCATGTATAAGAGCATGAACATAAGTAATACATTGGTGAACGTGTTACTGAACGTGACGAATCACATGGGTGATTATCTATAGTCAATGATACGTCATACAGCTGTACTAATATATCACTAGTCCTAAGACCTGAGGTGTCACAGCTGCTCTCTGCACTAAGGTACATTGTTCACTTGTGTATATAGCATCGGGCTAACCACGCCTGGTAAAAGAAGCTTGCTGGAAATGTGTTTAAATTTATAAGAACAGGTGATGACTAAGATGGAATATGCTAGCTCAGATGTTAAAGTTTGAGATTTTAGGTGGAGCTGTCATATGCGGGAATAAAGTTTTTGGCCAAAGCATGTATATCTGAAAAGGTGTTTCGCGGATATATGAATCTTGTATATGATTAAGGTTCTGTTCCTATAATTGAGTCAGGAGTTTGACGATTGCATGACCCATACTCGATCGAAAATCGACAGTAGAGGGACTTTTCTACATACACGTATGACTATATGGATTCATTTATGTCTGGGGGTCATGAAATCTTGCTAGAGGTCAGTCATGATCATTAGGAACTTTGGTTACAAAGAGTTGTACCAAAGAGATATGAAAGAGTTCATGTTCACCTATGTCCAGTTCATAGTAAACCCAAGGGGTCATACATACTAGTCGGTTACTTAATAATGATGGCATTTATGATTATATAATAATCATTAGTTGGTTAATGATATTGTCTCGATACTTTGATCGGGTAGCAATTTGATTATTTATTGTAAAGAATATATTTCCTAACAAAGATAAGCTAGCACTCATATGCATGGGAGATGATTCGATTTAATTGTGCGATACCGTAAATATGATTTGCGGATGTAGTGGTATTAATATAATTGTATTATATTTTAATATGATTAAAGTAATCATAAAATTTAAATATCTATTATATTAATATAATAATAAATATCTAAAATTTATTATATATATTATTAAAGTAATAATATATATAAGATATTTATTAATATGTGTGTGTGTGTGTGTGTGTGTGTGTGTGTGTGTGTGTGTAATTATCTCTCTCATTATTAATATAAGTGTATATGTGTTAATTTGATTAATGTATATATATTATATTAATACATGTAATTGATTAAATGTAATCAATGCATAACAATGACTCATGGTTTGCATTAAATTCATTTTGATGATTTGGAAATGCAAGTGGGTTAATTGACGTAGGTGGCTATCGGTGGATTTCAAATTGGATTTGAAATAAAACAAAGTGTTAAATGTTAAACATATAAAAAGAAGCTGACAGCATGTAATGCAACCTCTCTGTTTTTTGAAAAATCGAGTGTCTTCTTCTTTTTAAAAACTCGTGAGTAGCTTATTAAAGCAAGCTTGGGTACTGTCTTGGTTGTAAACTGAGAACAAAGAGAAGAGAAGAGAGAGCACTTCTTTTTCTTTTCCGTTAACATTCTCGTGAGCTTCCTTCTTGCAAGCTTGAGTGTCATTGATTTTTGAACTAGTATAAAGAGGGAGAAAGATAAAGGTTATAGAGATAGTTTTGTTGAAGCTTGGTGAAGCTTATAACCAAAGCTTAAAGGATCCCAAAAAAGCCAGAATCACCGTCATCAACTCGACGTGTGAACACAATTGGAAGCAAGTGATTTACTATTCCGGATCACAAGAAAGAAGTGAGATTTCTAACTTTGTGATTTAAAATTTGAAATTGTTTTAAAAGCCAAAAATAAAAACATGCATGTGTGCATGTCTAGATCAGTGGGTAGCCTATTCTGTATGTCCATGAAATGGCCAGGGCTCTCCTGCGACTGTCGGGTGCCCAGGAACTGATCCAGCACGTTACGCTTCTGCTACAGTATTTAAAATTTTTCGTTCACTTCTAAGGGGTAAAAGAATTGATGATATGTACTTAATTTAATTTACAATGAATAAAACTTCCTTTTCTAATTATGTCTACATGTTAAATTTAAATGATGCTTTACTTTGATATTTAAGATTAGATCATATAAATACAAATAAAATATTTAAAATGAATAATAAAAGAATTTTTCTCAAGTAGATTTGGATAAATTTGACACATGTGAATCATGTATTAAAGGTAAAATGATGAGAAAATCTTTCTCGAATCATTGAAAATCATCAGATTTACTTAAAGTAATACATTCGGATTTATGTGGACCTATGAGAACAAAAAGACATAAAGGTATAGAATATTTCATCACTTTTATTAATGATTATTCTAGATATAGACGTGTGTATTTTCGAAAGCATAAATCGAAGGCTTTAGAAAAATTTAAAGAATATAAAACGGAAGTAAAAACACAATTAGGTCACTCGATCAAAGCATTAAATAGTGATCGAGGTGGAAAATATGAAGCTTTTGATGATTTCTACAAAGTAAGTGGTATAAGGCATATTTATACAATGCCCTATAGTTCACAACAAAATTGGATAGTAGAAAGAAGAAATCGAACTCTATTAGATATGACAAGATCGATAATATTTTACTTAGAAATATCTTTACATTTTTGGGGGGAGATATTATCTACAACAGCATATATATTAAATAGAGTTTACACAAAAATTAAATTATTAACTCTATATGAAATATAGATAGGAACCAAACAAGATTTATCAAAATTAAGGGCTTGGGGATGTAAGGCCCATGTTCTTACTCCTAAACCTTTAAGGGATAAAATTAATGCTAAAATATGATAATGCAACTTCACTGGTTATGTTGAAAATGGGAGTGGTTATAGGTTTTATCATCCAGACAAGGGTCTTATAAAAAGTAGAGAAGTTGTGTTTATGTAAACGACAAACACAGTTATTTCTAATAAGCAACTTAAGTTGCTCAACGAAAATGAGATTCCTACCACTTCATTACAACTTATCAATGATCCTAATATAGAATTGGAGGAAAATGTTAATCCCAAAACTTTCGCACAATCTAGTGAAGATTTGCAAGTTAATGAGAGAAAAAGAAAAATGAAACATTCTCAATGGTTCAAAGATCATTGTCTTTACCATTGATGAAGAAACTCAATTAAGTGACAATCCCAAAACTTATAGTGATGCTATGAGATAGTTTGATTCTAGGGAATAATAATAAGCCATGGAAGATGAATTGGAATATATTGAGAAAAAAAAAGTTTGGGAATTAGTTTATTTACCTAAAAAAATAAAACCCATTGGTTATAAATGGGTACCAAAGAAAAATTTAAAATTTAATGGAAGTTTAGACAGATATAAAGCTAAATTAGTAGTTAAAGGTAATACTCAAAAGCTTGGGATAGACTTTATTGATACTTATTCACTAGTTGCCAAATTCACATCCATTCTAATCATCATGGCAATTGTTGCTAGATTGAATTTTGAATTGCATTAATTAGAAGTGAAGATAACATTTTTAAATGGTGAATTAAAAGAATATATTTATATGTCACAACTAGAGGATCTTCTGGTTAAATGACATGAAAATAAAGTCTATAAATTAAAGAAGTTTTTGTATGAACTTAAACAGTTATCTAGACAATAGTATTTAAAATTCCATCAAGCAATCCTGGATTTAGGTTACAAATTGAATCTATTGGATCATTTTGAAGCGAACGGCGGGCCCAGGCGCGCTCTGTTTCACTGGCGTAGCAGAAGCACGACGTACAGAATCAATTTTTGGGCGCGTGACCGCCGCAGGGAAGCCATGGCCATCTCATGGACCTGTGGAATAGGCTCCCAATAAATCTGGATGTGCATACATGCATGTCTTGGCTTTCAAAACAATTTTAAAAATTAAATCACAAGCTTAGAATTCTTACTTCTCAATTGTGATCTAATGCAGCAAGAGAACACCTTCACTTGCTTCCTCAGGCGGTCCACATGTCGGATTAATGATGCCAATTCCGGCTTATTTGGGATCTTCAAGCTTCACCAAGCTTTCTCTCTCTAGGTGCTCTTCCTCTCTCTCTTCTATTTTGCTTTGGTTCATAACCAAGCTCAACCCAAGCTTGCTTCACCAAGTAGCACTTGGTTAAAGAAGAAGAAGATTCTCTCAGTTTTTCACAAAACCAGAAAAGGTTTAACACCTCACATATCTATCACTTAGGCTTAACAAACTTAAGCCTTGATATTTTGTATCAAATCCAATTTGATAATTGACTCTTTCTCCACCGACGCCACCTTGCATGAATCAACCCACTTGCATTTACAACTCATTACATGAATTGAATGCAAAGTATGAGTCATAGATGATTTGTGGGAATTGATTCCTTTAATCAATGTATGCATTACAATAATACACATATACATTAATAAATTATTAATAAGAGAGAGAGTTACTTACATATATATATACACATTACTTTAATATATATATATATATTATTACTACTTTAATAATATATAATATATATATTAACAATTAATATATATTTATTAGATATTTATTGTTATTATATCTTAATAAAATAATACTCGTAAATCATATTTACGGTATCCCATAATTAAACCAAAACATCTCCCACGCCTACGTGTGCTAAAACGTCCTTGCCGGGAAACTTATTCTTTACAATAAAGAATCAAATTACTACCTGATTAATATCTGTACAATATTATTAATCAATTAATGATCATTGTATAGTAGCAATAGCCATCATCATCAAGTAACCGACTCTAGTATGGGCCCCGCCCAAAGTCAGAGCTAGTTCTTGCACGAAATATCATGCTACTAGAAGCTCGTCCTACAGACGATGCCGGGATCTGCCTACTAGCTCCAGCTCTAAAGGGAAGATCACATCTGTGTAACCCCCTAGAATCACTGTGAACTGGACATAGGTGATCACGAACTCCTTCGTATCACTTTGGTACAACTCTTTGTAACCAAAGTTTCCAATGATCATGACCGACCTCTTGCAAGACGTCATGATACCCAGACACTAATGAATCCATAAAGTCGTACGTTCATGTAGTAAAGTCACTCTGCTATCGACTCCAGATCGAGTGCGGGTCATGGAATCGTCAAACCTCTAATTTAATCATAGAAACAAGGTCTCAAATCATATACGGGAATCATGTATCCGAAAACACTTTTCCGGAAACACATACTTTGGCCTGAGATTTCATTTCCCATGTATGACATCCCCATCTAAGATCTCAAGCTCAAATATCCGAGCCAGCGAATTCCATCTTGGTCATTACCTGTCCTCATACACCTAAACACATTGCCAGCAAACTTCTTTCACCAGGCGTGGCTAGCCCAATGTGATATACACAAGTGAACGATATGCCTCAATGCGGAGGACAACCGTGACACCTCAGTAACACATTCTCCAATGCATTACCCATGTTTATGCTCTTGTGTCATGAGACTCATCACCCAACTATTAACATCAAATACTAATCCTTGGCAGCATCATAAACATGCCAGTCATGCAATGTCATACTCCTATATGACATCATCTCAACCGGGAACTGATTCGAATGTATTCAAATAAGACTCTGTACTCATATCTACAAATCCTTGCAAATATAGTCTTGACATCATAATAAATCACGGGATCTCATTCTGCATTTTATATACAATATATATACGCAACTGGATATGCAAAATAATATAAATGTCATTTTATTAATCGTAAACTAATTTACAATTAATTACAAAGCTATATATACATAAGGATGATATCCCTAAACTGTATGACACGATTGGTTCTAAGACATATCTCCAATACATTTTGTTTATAGTTGGCAATGTCAAAACAAAATATCTATACTCTCGTTATATGTGAATGATATTTTATTGACCAATAATTGTATAGATATGATTAATAAAACAAATTCATATCTTGGTACGAAGTTCGGTATGAAAGACATAGGTGAGGCATCTTATGTTTTGGGAATTAAAATTACCAGAGATAGAAAATCAAATATATTATATCTATATCAAGAGAATTATCTAGAGAAAATATTTAAATGGTTTAACATGAAAAATTGTAAACCGGTTAGTACACTCACGTGCAAGTCAACTATTTTGAGCACAGATTTATGTTCTTAAAATAAAATTGAACTGGAAGAAATGCAAAAAATGTCTTATGCACAAGCTATTAGGAGTCTGATGTATGTAATGACTAGTACAAAACTAAACATATCACATACAGTAAGAGTGGTAAGTAGATATCAATCAAATCTAGGAAGATAACATTGGCAAGCAATTAAGAGAATCATAAGATATCTAAAAGGAACTAAATGTATGAAACTCTGCTTTAGTTTACATGATTTAAAACTTATTAGATATTGTGATGCAAATTTTGTAGAAGATTTGGATGATAGAAAATCAACAAGTTACAATGTGTTTCTATATGGTGGAACATCAATTTCTTTGTTAAGTAAGAAATAAGGTTATGTTGCAAAATCTACCATGGAGGCAAAATATATCTCTTGTAGTACAGTGGTAAGTACAGTTGTATGGACTAAGAGGTCTGTTGATAATTTACAATTAGATTTACCTAAAGAACCCGTAGATATATTCTGTGATCATAAGTCTGTCATCTATTTGATTAAAAGTGAAGGAAATAGCTTCAAGTGTAAACACATTGATACCAATTACCACTGTATTCAAGATATAGTGGAGAGGGATAAAAATAAAGTCAACCATGTCCCCTCGAAAGAGATGGTAGTCGATTCTATGTCCAAAGGGTTATCTTTAGAGAAATTCAGAAAGCATGTAACTACTATGGGTTTAAGAATCATCTAGATGTGTAGTTAACACGCGGGAAACATGTATCATTTGTTAAGTATCAGGAATGCCTGAGAAAACAATGATTCATCTCTATCTGATTAATTATGAATATTGATTAAAAAAAAAAAGATAGAGAACATTATAACTAGGTTAACAGGGGTTATAATAAATCATCTTAGATATAAAGTTTGTATGGAAATATCAAAATGAATTTATGTAATACCGGGCACTTGGTGTGTAAGTCGCCATGAGAACTAAGTACGAACATAATTTTTCTTAGTTTCGGTTGTGGTGCCATTTTAGTTTTGTTAAATGTGCATACCATAATTTTGTGATTTAGTTATGGTATAGTAATGATGATTGGTTGTGTGCATATGATATTCAATCATCATAAGTAAACCTTATCACTTTGATCAAGTGGGAGATTATTATGCATGATCAAGTGATTGTGACATGTAGAGGTATGTTTAAAGGGTGCAATGGTTCAATAGAGGGAAATGACGCAATTGTTCAATGAACAATTGTGCCAAAATGAAACCATATACCTGCCTAAAAAAAACTGACATTTTGTGGTCTATAAATAGAAAAAGAAAGACAATGAAGAATGTATCAAAAAAAAAAACTTATAAAGCTTATTATTCTCTAGAGTGAGAAACTAAGCATTTTTGTTTAATTCTTAAAAAATACATTCTGCTTTTATGTTTTGGGCATTTTTGCGCATAACCACCAGTTTTACGACGGTGTAATCAAGTTACTACAAAAAGAAGAAAATTAGTTAATTTAAAAGCCTTGTAAGGCTTTTAAAAAAATAATAACAAATAATAGAAAGAAAAAGCATTGGAAGGATAGCAAAAGCATAACACATCAAAGAAGCATAGTCCTACATATAATAAAACGTAAAGGTATACAAAGGAAGAAATGCCCAAATGCTAGAAAGTAACTTACACTGAAGTCAAACAAAATGGAAATCGGGCACCCCAAATATTGAGAAGTAATCCCTAAAAATTGCATATGTATAGAGAGGGTACGCAAATATTGAGAAGTACTCCCTAAAAATTGCATATGTATAGAGAGGGTACGTTGTAGCACTGCCCATATTTTAAAAAGGCTTCTAACTCTTGAAAATACATGTTTTAGCCAAATAGTTAAAAATAGTGGCAGTATTAAACTTTCTTAATTTTATCTTAATTTTCATTTGAAGTGATAATGTAAATTTTATTTATTGAATAGTGAAATAAGGTAATTTGTCATTTGATAAAGGGTAAAATTTATCATCCAAATGAGGAAAGACATATTATTACTTGAGATAAAATTAATAAAATTAAATAAGTACTTAGGATGTCAAATATTGCCCTGAAAATTATAATTACAACGGTTTAGTTTATTTAAGACTTGGAATTACAAGTTGCAGTAATTAATTGATATCAATATATATATATATATATATTATTCGGGATACAGCCTAGGGTTTAAGCAAAGCCCAATAGGTCGTGAGCTTATAATAGAGTCCCATGAAGAATGGAGGAAGATCTTAAGGCCTGACCCAATCCAAAAGACACTATTCAAGGGATAGCAATGACCTCAGGAGTAGTAAGAGCCGAGAACTCTCAAGGTCAAATCAAAAGACTTGGGTTCAAATTCAATTCTGAGACCCCATATATGAAGCTCTTAGGTACATCATGGTAGAGGCCTTAGATGTATAACACAATCTGAGTTCATCTCAGGTAGATGAAGAAATTTCAAGAAAAGACTTCCGAGACCTCTCAATAATTACGTATTAGAGGATAATTCGTTTTTTTCCCCAAATTCTTTTCGGATTATCCCATAATAAGGATTTTTAGCCTAATAGATGTATTCTATAAATAAGACTCATTCCATGATAAGAATCCTTAGCCTGGTAGACATACTTTACAAGAAGAGCTTAAATTTCTCAAAATCCAGAAAGTTAATGCTTAAAAATAAAATCTTCGCAATTCTTGGAATCATAATACAACTGGGATTATTATTTCCGGATTCCATAGAATTCTACTAAAATTGAGAGACTAAAAGTGACCTATAAAAGAAGGCCAAGGATAACCAGGTTCGCATTATGAAACTCTAGAACATACACATTATCTGATACAGTATTTCTCCTTTAGTTTTCTATCTAAAAAAATACTCACAAGTAAAACCCTAACTTAAGCATTGGAGGGTTTTCGCCGGATCACTGGCTTTTTACCCCATGTGTTCTCATTGTGGTTACAAGTCCAGCGAAATTCAATTAGGAATGAGAAGATTGGTGTTGGTGCACTGAATCCTAGGAAAGATTTTTGCTACATCAACATTTGGAACCGTCTGTGAGAATATGAACAAAAAGTCAGAAACAACTGTAAAAAGAAAACCATGGCAACCGCGCGAACTTATGCAAGAAGGTACCGACGGCAACGGGAAGTCTCCATGATAATCCCTTTGAGGTAATAAAAGCGATTAACCAAAACTATGGTAATCGATTACCACCCTTGGATGGCACAAATCTCAGTTCAGAGGCTTCGTCTTCGCATCAAAATCCCTCCAACTCAGATATCACAAAAACTGCATGGTTGGTTAAAAGATTGACTGAAAATGAAAACAACATGCAAAAAAAGATAAACAAATCCAAGTGTTGGTTGAGAAAGTCGCAAAGATGAAGAGGATGCTTCAAGCCAGCTTTCATGAATTGGGAACACCTAAACTGGCAAAGGTTGTAGAAAGCAGCTTTTCAAATGTCCCACATACTAGGAGCTGCAAAACCAGTCTCCTACCAAGTACCACCAGAAAAAGGTATACGGCTACAAAAAAAGGAAAAAGAAGAGTTTTCAACCATCCACTTGGGAGTTGCAAGAGGAAGATACTACATTCAGGTTTATCAGTGAACTTAGGCTAGAATCCTAATATAAGAAAGGGAAAAGAAGAGTTTTCAACCATCCACTTAGGAGTTACGAGAGGAAGATACTACATTCAGGTTTATCAGTGAACTTGAGCTAGAATCCCAATATTCTTGGGAGGATTCTGCAATCAATCACAAGCGTGGGTCAAATAACAGTTCTGGTCTAGAAGACATGAAAACGTTCCTTAATTGGAAGCGTCAAAAGGAAAGATAAGGTTTTCAACAAAGTCTATCTCGAGGGAGGAGATCCAGGGAATGCGACAACAATGTTGACAACCTAGAAGCTCATGTCAAAAAATTAGTGGAGGAGTTAGAGGACTAAAAGTGACAAAGACAAAGAAGGGATGATGAGGCAACACCTCGTCTGAGATTGCACTTAAAATCCCCTTTCTCCTAAAAGATCCTCAGTCATATTCTTCCCATAAAGTTTAAGATGCCGAAGATAAATCCCTTTATAGGAAAAATTGACTCGTTCCTTCATATGAATTTTTTTAGAGAGATGATGACGATTTAGGGACTTGATGAATCCCATATGTGCCACTTGTTTCTGCTAACATTAGAAGGACAATCAAGGAAGTGGTTCACCGGTTTAACCCCTAAGACTATCCATAATTTCGAATAATTGTATGAGATGTTTGTTAACAAGTTTAGAGGGGCGACTATTAGCCTCAAAATCCTTAGTTCATTATTGCTCATAAAACAAGGGGAAGGAGAAAGCCTCAAGAACTTTGTTAAAATATACCATGATAAGGTAATGAAGTTGGGGCTTATCATCACTCTCTAGCATTTGAGGGTCTTAAGAGAGGTCTCTGAGTGGACTGGGGATGGTACGCAATACAGAAATGATCCATTACTACCTATGAAATGGCTCGGAAGAAGCTATTGAACGAAATTGAAATTTAAGATCAAGTCATCCTCAAGCTAAAAGAAAAGAAAGCACTGGGACCATTGTCCCGCAATAAGATGCAAAACCAGAGGACAGGCTAGAGAAGAAGGGGAGATGATAGGAGAAATTTTCGAGATCCTGATAGGAAAGGGAGACAATCTCAGGAGCAGAATAGAATGACAGGTAGAAGGGACAAATTTTCCCTGAGAAGATACCACTCACCAAGAAGAGATGAGACGAAAATGATAGCTCACGTCCAAAAGGATAAAGTCTTCACTCTTCTTAATATCTCACTTTCACAATTCTTGCAGGAAATCAAGAGGTGGGGAACTGTATAATGAAACCTCGCCAAATGAAAACCAAACCAAGCAGAAACACCAAGAACAAGTTCTGTGAGTTCCACCAAAGTGCTGGACATCTATCTGGTCAAGATGCTTATCCGAAACAACTACTTGTCGAAAATCATAGCAAATGAAAGAGAAGAACTTGGCACTTCAGACCAAGTGGTTGGGCGTGAGAAGATGTACAGGGAACAGACCATGGTAATCTCAGGTGGAACAACATTAGCAATAAATTCAAATAGGGCAAAAAAGAACTATTTGAGATACTCGCTGCCAAATTTCGCCTCGGACATTCACATTATGAATGTCAGAGCCGAGAAAAGCAAAAGATCGCATCGATACCCATATTGTTCATAGACAAAGATGAGGTAGGAGTACACTACTCGCACGATGATGCTCTAGTATTAACGTTAGTGGTAGGAACGACATCATCTTCAAGGAAACCTTAGATTTCTTAGGGATCGAAGACTTGAGATTGAGGCCCGCAGAGACTATTCTTCATGGAATCAATGAATCGTGTGTATACCCATTGAGAGTAGTATAGCTACCCATCACTATATGAGAAAAGTCGTACAAAAAAACTGCAATGGTTGAATTCCAAGTAGTTAACCTCAGAATACCCTACACTATGATTCTCGAAAGACCTTTTCTTAGAGCTACAAAGGCGGTAGAAAGCATCCACTATCTAAAGTTAAATTCAGAGTAGGGGAAGGTATCAGAGTTATCAAAGGGAGTTAAAAGGAAGCTCGATCATGTTTTGCAACCTCTTTGAAAAGCTCATACTACCTATCAAAATGACCGTGGGGTGAAGTTCTTGAAGTTAATAACGAGAACTTGCAAAATGAATAGGTAATGAAAAGATTAGACAAGGAAGTGGACCAGGATGACAAACTATCAACGTTAAAGCCAACAGAATAACTTGAGTCTGTCATCTTAAACCAAGAAACTCCCCAAAAAACAATCAAGATTGACTCTCATCTCTCTGAAGAGCAGATATCCTCAAGGAAATTCTAAGACAGCATATGGATGTATTTGTATGGACACATGAAGACATGCTAGGGATTGATCTTCGAATAATTTCTTATTGGCTCGCGATTAACCTCCAGTATAAGCCGGTGAAGCAGAAAAGAAAACCGCTTAACATTGAGCGAAAAGAAGCAGTGCACGCTAAGGTAGATAAACTGATGAAAGCTAAGTTTATTAAGGAAGTGCATTACCCAAAATGAATGTCAAATATAGTTATGGTCAAGAAGGCCAATGGAAAGTGGAGGATGTGTGTGGACTTCACAGATTTATAAAACCTGCCTTAAAGATAGTTTTCCACTTCCCAAGATTAATCAATTAGTAGATTAGATTGTCGAGCATAAGTTATTAAGCTTCGTGGATGCATTATCTGGGTACAACCAGATCAGAATGCACGAGTAGGATCAAAAGAAAACTCCGTTCATCTCTGACCAGGGATTATATTGTTACAAAGTAAGACCTTTTGGGCTAAAGAACGCAGGGGCTTCTTTCTTAAGACTAGTCAATTGGGTTTTCAGACTGTTGATCTGGAGTACCATAGAGGTTTATGTCGACATCATGATTACTAAATCATTAAAGGCTCGAAACCAACCAAAACACTTATAAGAGACTTTCTCCTATCTAAGAAAATACAATATGAAGCTGAATCCTGAGAAGTGTGTATTTAGAGTTCAGGCTGGGAAGTTCCTCAGATATATAGTTAACGAATGTGGCATCGAAGCCAATCCATAAAAGATCAAGGCCATATTGGATCTCAAGTCCCCTTCCATTCTCAAGGAACTTCAAAGCATGACTAGGCGATCAACAACATTAAGCAAGTTCCTGGCAAAGGGAATAAACAGGTGCTTCCCCTTCTTTCAAATCATGAAAAAGGGGAAGAAGATTGAATGGACTAAATGCGAGAACAGTTTCCAAGAGCTGAAACAATACCTTGCATCGCCACTACACCTGACAAGCCTTGAAACGGGAGAGGTGTTATACCTATACCTCGAGGTGAGCAACCATTTAGTAAGTTCAATATTGGTAAAAGAGGATTCAGAAAAAAATTCATCATTACCATCTACTACACAAGCAAGACGCTGTTGGACACAAAGTGTAACGACCGAAAATTTTACGTAATAATTATAGTAAAGTCTTGGTGATCGGAATAAAATTTTTCTGAACTTAAAATATTAATAATTTAAAAATAGAGTTTACAAGAAAATGGGCTAAATGATTAAACCCATTAAATTAAAGAATTTTGTAATATTCTAATTGTACATGGGTTTAGAAACTAACAAAAAAAAATGCAAGTATACAAGCCCAATTTGATAAAAATAGCAAGCCTAATTTTAAGCCCATTAAGCCTAAAAATACAATTTACATTTCTCTAGAATTTTCTTTATGCTTCAAAAAAAATCAAGGAAAAAAAAAAGAAAATGAAAAGCATGGATATATTGTCAATTTCTTTACTATCTTCATGGGTCTAGAAAAATGGAGAGCATAGATATAATGGTCATTCTTGCATGAACAAAAGGGTTATTTCTAGTCTTTCTTTTTAGTTTTAGAAAAATCAAGAAGAGAAAAAGGAGAAATTGCTATAAAATGGGGCTTGACGAGAATAATAGAAAGGGAAAAACAGAAACAAAAATGAGAAGAAGGGAGAATAATGGAGAAACTATAGAGAGAAAATGGTAGAGATGAGAGAAAGAGAGGAAGAAGCTTGGACAGAAATTGAAGCAAGGAAAATACACACCGATTTTAGTTGTTTCCACCTCTCATCTCAACATAAAATCGAAACAAGAAAGCATGGCATTGAAAAAATGGCCTCAGATCAGTCTCAAAGCTTTTCACTTCTTCTAAATGGTTCATACCCAAGTCAGGTCGGTTCTTGTTACTTCCAGGTCTTCAATTTTCTCTCTATTTAGATCTGATTAAAGCTACGTTACTTTTGGTTTCTTTGCTTACTTGTATATCAGATTGCTGATTACATGATTAAGAATTCATTATTCTAATTTAGCTGTAAATCATGATTTTTTTAATGGATTTTAGTCTAGAATGGATTAATCTTCTATCCAGATTTTACTCAGTAATGGATATTTGTGCAACTACGCATGTGTATTTTGTTTCTTTTATCTAAGAAATTGTGGACTATTTTTGCGGTTCAATTAAAATTTAACTAGAGTTCACGTTTTAAACGCATGTAAGACTTGATTAGATTCAACCTTGTAAAGATTTATTTTTAGGAGTCATTATATACATGGTGAATGAAGTAATTTGAAGCCATAGATAATCGTTATGATACTTTCATTGATGTTGGAAAGTTTTTCATATCTCTTTCTCTTTATTTTGGTTTAGGAACAAGTGTTTTATAGCTCTATTTCCTTCTACTTCTTTAGAAAACCTACCAAATAATTTAAGATGTTAAGTTATAGCATATATTTGAGGCTCTATCTTTTGTTTCCCTTCATGAATGGGTTAAGATTCAAATTAGCAATCCTCGTGAATGTTGTTGTGGGATGTTACAGGAAATTATGGGCAGTGGGGATTTTATAAGTGTATGGAGATAACGTTTAATGAGATATATGGCAATAAATGTAGTGTGTATGTGGCTATGTTTTTAGCGCAAAATATGGTAAGGTGAAATGTATGCATTCCGGATAAATTTATTAATGGGAGAGTTGATGGAAAATGATTAATGCAATTGTGATGTGTATAATGAACTACGTATATATGGTAATGGTGAAAATTGTGGTAGTTTATTGGTTATGTTATGCATTAGGATTTTGAAATTAATGTGTCATTGATGCAAGGAATTGGTGACAAGGTATAGAGTTGAAACTTTATGAGGCAGGGCAATTTTTTGGGTTACTGGAATTTTCAACCTGGGCTCAGTATTTTATTTATAAAATGAATTGTAAGCTACAATTAGCAAATCGTAAAATTTTAGAAAAACTAGACATAATTACGACTAACTTAGTTGAAAATTAGAATTTTTCGTAAAACAACGAGTCCCTAGTAAACTTTAGAATTGGTTGTTCTATGTTGCATTTAAATTTGCTAAAAATGTTGAGCAGCGTACCGTAAACCCAAAATAAAATAGTGTTCTTGACATCGGTTTTTAACGCTATAAAATTTTATGAAAACTAGACATATAAAGAAAAAACCTATCCAAAAATCAGATCATTTTATATAGGGATGAATTTTCAGCAAAAGTCCAAAGTCAGTTATCCGGTTTAGCACTACACATTATTCTGTATTTACGCAATGTATACTAAATTTGTTATAACTTAAACATTAGGAATCAAAATCAGGACATGTAAATGGTTACAGAAACTAGATGTAATAGGAATGACATTGTTAAAAATTAGGTTTTTCGTCAAGGAATGAATTCCCAAAAAATATAAAAAATCCGCTACCTTGTTGCAAAATTGGGTTGGAATAATGTCTAATCATGTAATTATAAATTAAGCTATAAAAGTCCAAATAATGCACCGTAAAATGCCACATAAACTAGACTTATAGAGGATGAACATAATAAAAATTTGACTTAAAACTCATTGTCTATTGATCGTAGCAAAAATACGAAGTTGTTTTCTGTGTAGTGAACAATAAATTATTTAATGAAATCAAAAAATAAATTGCAATCATTTGACTTGCGTAACTTCAAACCAAACCTCGTAGAAAGATAAAATGCCATAATTGTTATCTCTAGCCTCGGAGGGCAATCTCTGGTATCTAGGGGCGTTACGTATCACTGTCCCCCTAGATACATTTCTAGGGGCGTTACGTATCTAAGGGCCTATTTAGAAAAAAAGCTAAGCAACTTTTGGACACTTTGAAGACTGTCACAATCAAGCAAATCCCAAGGTCAAAGAACTCCAGAGCAGATATCTTGGCAAAGCTGGCCTCTACCTTCAAAGGGTATATCCCAACCTTGGTCTCAATCGAAGTACTGAAGTAGAAGAGCACTAATGTGAACAACGACCAACCCTTTGTAACTTAACTCAACTCTTGCCATTGTTGGATTGAAGAGATAAAATCTTACATCCAGAATGGGAAACTACCAAATAACAAAGATGAGGCTAAAAAGATAAAAAAAAAAAAAAAAAATAGGTCGACAAGATATACCATTATTAACTGGGAACTATATAAACATGGTTACAGCATCCTATAGCTCAAATACTTCGGACTCGAAGAGGCGGCAGGAGTGGTAGAAGTAATCCATCGTGAAGTATGCAGCGAGCATGAGAAAGCTCGTTTTATGACTCACAAGATCTTGAGGCAAGGATATTACATGCAACGGGCATTGCCACGAATGTCAAGTCTATGATATTGTGCCAAGACAAGCACTTGAGAAGCTGACCTCCTTATCAATCTCTTGGCCATTCTCCCAATGAGGTTTAAATCTCATTAGATCCCTACCCCTCGCTCGGGCCAACACAAAATATGTCATAGTGGCCATTGATTACTTCACCAAGTAGGTAGAAGTTAAGTCATTAACAGCCATCACCGAGAAAAGGGTCACTATATTTGTCAAGCAGAACATCATCTATCGGTTCAAGATACCTCAAGTATTGATCATAGACAATGAAAGATAATTTGACAACTCGGACTTCATGAAATTTTGTGCCAATTTTTCAATTGAACTCAGGTTCGTAACGCTTGCTCACCCAAAAGCCAATGAATAAGTGAAAGTTGCAAACAAAGTTATCAAGAAGGTACTCAATAATAAGCTCAAAGAGCATAAAGGCACGTGGACTGATAAACTTCTCAAAGTTATTTGGGCCTACAAGATCACCCCAAAGGCGATTACTGGCGAGACTCCTTACAGTATAACCTTCGAATGTGAAGCAGTAATCCCAATCATGGTTGACGTACCAACTTTCCAGATCAGTAACTATGATAAGGCATCCAACCGAAACTTGCGGTTAGAGTTGGATCCGCTTTTAGAAAGAAGGGACTAAGTGATGATAAGGACATCGACTTTATTACAACAAACACATTTGACACCGTACTTTCTACGTTGGAAACAGAGTCCTAAGACAAGTTACCTTGAATACCAAGATACCAGGAGAAGGTGTTCTAAAGGCTAATTGGAAGGGACCGTACAAGGTCATTCAGATTATGAGACTTGGAGTCTACAAGCTAGAATCCCTATATTGAAATAGGGTCAAAAAACCATGGAATGTTGAACGATTGAAGTTATACTACCCTGGGCTAATATCATCCACAGCTCAAATAAGCCCCGAGGCCAACCTTAGGACGAATAAGAGCAAAATGGTTCTCAGACAACTAAGTTTTTAAACATCTCGGGTAATATTATCCGAAAGCCCGAACATGGGTAACTTAGTTCCCAAATGTCTTTTTTTCAAACATCTTGGGGTAATATTATCCAAAACCCAAGTATGGGTGATTTGGTTTTCAAATGTCTATTTTTCAAACATCTCAAGTTAAAATTATCCAAAAACCCAAGTATGGGTGACACGGTCCTTAGATGTCTATCTCTCATTCACCTATGAAGTAATATGATCTATAGATCGAATAAGCCCTGAGCATTATCTCCGGAAGTACAAGTGCAAGAATGGTTTTCAGATGACTAAGTTCTCAAATCATCTCGGAGTAACGGTATCCCCAGGTCAAAGGGCCATAAGGCCGACCTCAAGACATACAAGAGCAAAAGCAATCCCTAGAAGATTGAGCTCTCCACTCATCTCAGGGTAATACTATCCATAAGTTCAAATAAGCCTTGAGCCCGACCTCAGGCTTATAAGAGCATAATGGTTTTTGAGCAATTAAAGTTCTCTAACCCTTCTCGAGGCAATATCTTAAGATATACAAGGGTAGAAAGAATTCTCAGATAGTTATGATCAATCTGCGTTGGGACGCAATATTATCTAAGACCCTATTAAATCCTGAAAGCCATGTTCGAATGGGATGAATGATTCTTGGTTTATTATGATCAATGAACTCAAGCTACGGTAATAACATCTAAAATTCATTAAAACTGGAAAGTTAAGACCATAGTGGTTTTTGCTTGAAGATATTCTCTCTGAGATCTGAAGGTTAGAAGATTAATTTTGAATACATATTCTGTGTTATTAATTTAGTTAAGTTTAAGGCAAAATTTCTCTTCGAAGCATTACCAGTTGTTACAACTGAGAAGTTCTATAAATTAAACTGAGCACAGAGTATAGAGAATGAAAAGAAAGTCAAGCAATGCAAGAATTCATATAAACAATATTTCATTAATAGTTATGCAGAGTTCATTACATTATTTTCATATATGAAAAGAAAAAGGAAAATGAAAAAATTTGCTTCTAACTGTCGGGTCGACTCTGGCTGGCTGGTCGAATCTGAAGGAGTAGTAACCGACTTGGTAGAAGTGACTTCAGTTGGCTCGAGAGGAGCAGCAATAGTCAGCTTAGCAGAAATGGCAACAATCAGCTCAGCAAGTGCAGCTTCAGACAGGTCAGCAGAAGTAGCCTCAGAAAACTCGACACAGGGCTCATCAATCAGCTCAATAAGAGGAACAAATATTGTCTTCAGATTAGGATGAGCATCCTCTCCAAGCATGACGTCATCCGAAGAGTTCTCATCAAAGTGTAAAGGCTCACATTTTAAAACTTCATATAGCCAGTTCAGGTTTAGATCTAGATATTGGCCTTGGAACGTTTCGCAAGTTAGGTCAATTCTTTCATTGACCCGCTCATGAATAAGGGTCTTCATCGTCCTCTCAGTCTTTTTGATCTTCTTGTATAAGAGCACGCACCTCTTCCGTTCAGCTCCCAAACTCTGCTCCAACCCTTGACATTTTTCCACATATTCTTGACGAAGCCTCTAGCATTCCTCCCTCAATCCATTCAACTCAGATTCAAGGGAGCTCAATCTCCTGTTGGATTCAACGTAAGAAAACTCCACTGTGGTAGCCTTGACTTAGAGCTCCTCCATCTCCTAAGCCCACTACACCTTCTCAGAATCAAACTTGGTCCTCTTCAAAACTAAGTCTTGCTCCACCCTTTTAGCCTTCTTATTAGCATTCGACGCCCTTATAGAATCATCCACAAGGACATCTTAGTGCAATATTGCCACATATTGAAGCTGAATCAATCAACACTAAAGTGGTTAGAAGTCAAATATAAAAGGAATATCTTCTCTTCCAAAAAATAAAGTGAAGACCAACTCACCCGGTTCAGCCACCTTATTAAAAACTTTAACAATACCAAACTCGAGTTATTCTCAAGAGCCTCAGAATATCTGAAACTGATCTTCATGCCCTACTAGTTGATACAGGGGAGGAAATAGGAGAAAAATTCCCTCTTGTCCTTAGGAATTCTTTAGGAGAAGTTGAGGCACCTTGGTAGTTTCTTCAACTCTTTGTCCAGAAGAACCTTTCTTCTTTTAAGGCCCACCCCCAGCTATTGCAATGGCCTTCCTCTTATCCATTTGGGGAGCGAGGCAAGGTGGCACATCACCTCAAATTACCACCCATGTGTTGAGAGCAGAAGCACTACTGAAGCTGGAAAGCCCCGATAGCAGCATAGGAAGCCAAAGTCCCAGCAGAGCCTTTAGGGGCAGAAAAACCCACTCCAGTCTTTAAAGCCTGAGGGGCTTTCCTGGCCTTTTTACCCTTGGCCAGCTACCTCAGTACCTCATAAGGATTTAACACAAATTGCTTTAAAGCCATTTCTCCTACAAAGCAAGTAACATTGGGATTAGACAATGCAATTCAACACACATGAAACGGGGTAACAAGATGATTACCAGTTTGGCCCTTCTCAAAAGCCAATTGACCCTTAGACACAGATATTTACAAGACCTGATGAAATCAGGACGGTATCCAAGAGAAAAGTCATCTGGCTAGATATTGAGAATCTAGCCGTCTTAACCCTCTCCAAACCCTAAGAACTCAGCTCAGGGAAGTCATTCCAAGTGATTACTTCACTAAACAGTATAGGCACCTGTATATCATTATTGGGGTTCCAGTCACCACCATCGAAGAATCATTTATTCTTCCAGTCTTTATTGCATGTCGAGTTGTTGGTTATGATGTTTCGTTGTTTGGGTCGGGTCTGAAGGTAATACCATCCTGAGTTCTTTATTGGGTTTCTCTTTAATAAATACATGTACTCAATTTCTTCAATTGAGGGGATGAAATTGGAGGTCTGACTCCATAAAACAAACAGACCCAACAAGATCCTTCAACTGTTCAAGTTCAATTGATAAAAGGGAATGCTTAAGGATTCAAAAATTCGGGCAAAATAACCTTAAAGTGGGGGCCTAACCCTAAGGTGAAATAGCTCTTCATTGAAAAAGATTTCTCCCTCATGAGGACAAATAAGCTCACCCTCCTTAGGGACCTTAAGGTATATCCCTTCAAGGACGTCGTATAGGCTTCTAAGTTTGATTTTCTAGTAGTAGAATGGAACCAGTTTGCTTTATATGGGGTTAAGTTCCTTGTCTCTGGGATAAAAGGAGGAATAGAGACAACTGTTTGTTCTTCTTCGGAGTTGTTTCCCCTGGAAGTAGCCTCATTATCAACAGAATTCATCTATATTCATAAGGAAGAAAAATACAAAGTTAAGAGCTACTCTGAGTCACCAACAACTCGTAAAATATTTCCTAAGGTCCCTAACCTTAGAAAACTACCTAATATTCGTCTTAATCAACCAAACAACACCAAAAATCCAGTAGAAGTAAAGAAATGCAAGGAGTAATAGAGACTTACTAGTCTTTGGTTGTAGAAGGAAAAGAGCTTGGAATCCTTGCATGAAGTTCGGAGTCTTGCTACTATTGAGATTACTTGAAATACGAAGAAGACAGTGGTGTGAAGCAAAGATAAAAGGAATGGAAGAATGAAAGAAGAGGTATTTAAGGGAGCAAAAGAACCTTAACCATCGATATAAAGAATAGATCATGGGAAGAGATGATGCCATATCAAATAGGAAGTTAAGAGAATGTTCCTCATAAATGTAAAAAGAGGCGGTCATCATGAGGGCCAGCGGGATTTCTTGGGCTCTAAATGTTCGAGTCAAAATTTTTAGTTTTTGTCAAAAACAATTATTTTTTTACTAAAACTAAGGGGCTTGATGTTCGGAATACAGTCAAAGGTATAAGGAAAACCCAATAGATCGTGAGCCTAAAATAGAATGAAGGAGGATTCTGAGGCCCGGCTCTATTTAAGAGACATTATCCAGGAAATAAAAAGAACCTCAGAAGTAGTAAGAGTCGAGACCTCTCAAGGTCAGATCAAAAGCCTTGAGTCATAGTCCAATTTTGATACTCCACCTATAAAGGTCTCGGGTACATCATGGCAGAGGTCTCAGATGTATAACACAATCTGAGTTCATCTCAGGTAGATGAAGAAGTCTCAAGAAAGGACTTCTGAGACCTCTCAATACTCAGCAAAAAAAGGCTCAAATCCGAAAAGTCAATGCTTAAAAATAGAATCGCCGCGATTCTGGGAATTAAAATACAAATGGGATTATTATTTTCGGATTCCATAGAATTATACTAAGATTGAGAGACTAAAAGCAACCTATAAAAGAAGGCCAAAAACAACCAGATACACATGATGAAACAACCCTAGAACATGCACATTATCTGTCACAATTTTTCTCCGTTAGTTCTCTCTCTCAAAAAATACTCATAAGTAAAACTCTAATTTAAGCATCAAAGGGTTTTCGCTGAATCATTGACTTTTTACCCCTTTGTTCTCATTGTGGTTATAGGTCAAGAGACATTTAATGAAGGAGGAGAAGATTGGTGCTAGTACATTGAATTTAAGGAAGGATTTTTGCTGCATCAATATATAATTATATATATATATATATATGACTCAATAGTTTGATAATCCACTTTTGTCTTTTATTGACTTAGTCTATGGTTGGAACCTTTAATGAGGTTTCTCGTCACAACAATTTCCAACCTTTTACCAACAATTAATAGCTTTATAAATAACATGCTTCGTTATGATATATATTGGGCCATTTACTAAAGGGGAGTTACTATAATTACTTGTTTCAATAATTCTTTTTATGCACTCATTGTGGATACTAACTTATGAAAAAAAAAATCCCTTAAAATGATTTATATGGTTATGTTAGGATTTTTAAAGTTAGCAACTTATGGGAAATTATTTGGACATAAGGTATTAAAACTTCTGAGTTAATTCAAGAAAAATAATTTTTGTTGCAAGTTCTGTTGCAACAAATTATGCAAATTCGGATGATTTTGGTATTAAATCTTCACATTTTTGGAATCAAGTTTTCTTGTTATTTTGTTAAGTATGGACTTCAATCATAACTAAGAAAACTTGTATTGACAAATCTACAACTCAAAAGAAAAAAAAAATTATTGGAAAAAAAGAGTTTTAACTGGGAAAAACTTTTTCTTATTTAAGAAGATCAGTTATTTTTAGGTTTAGAAAATAAAAATTTTCATTAAACAAAGCTTAGGATTTCATTATGTATTTGTAATATTCTCAACTTTAAAGCTACTGTTAGAGACATCATTCATAGAAGCCTTATATGTATTTTGTTCTCTTTTCCTCTTATTTTTGTTTTCCAAGTTTTTCGTGTTTTCTCTTGTGTTTTAAAGTGAAAATGATACAAATCAAAAAACTGAACCCTTAAACACTCAAACCCTAACTATACACACTCAACCCATCGACACTCATCCTAACAAAATCCAAGACCAACCCATAAATACCTTAACTTACTTGGCTCGAATGCACTTATACACCACAATCCAATTCGACCCAACTGTCAATTTTCCTTTAGCCCATTCGGCCCAAGTAATATTTAAAGAACTAATTTATTCTCTTGGATTCTCAATGCTCACTTAGGTCAATGACACCTCACTTATTTGATAATTTCTACACTAAGAGAGCTTAAGTCCTTGCAAGATCCAAGAATGCAATTATTAGGCCTTGACAATTTGTACACCAGGAAATCTAAAGTTAATTGCAAGACCCAAGAATTCATTTATTAGCCTTGACAATTCCTACACCATAAAATTATTTATTTGACTTTGTAATTTGAAGTATTGTGTTTTAAATTCGTACTAGGCCTTTAGTTGGTAGTCTCCTTGGTTGCAAGACCCAAGAGGTCTTCAACGCTTTGTAAAATAAGTTTTTACTGAAAATTGAATGAAAAAGAGTTTTCAACTTGTTTTCAAGCTTGAGAGCAAAACTTTAACCTAAATTCACTTGTAGCCCGAATTTAGGTGGTGGTCTCCTTAGTTGGTGACTTTACCTTTATACCTTGGATCTATATTGGCTACTTTGATTGTATTTTCCTTTTAATTACTTCACAAATTGATCTCACTCAATTCTATCCGATTTTGGCTAGTTATTCACCTTGTGATATTTGTCGATTTGTTCAAGATCCACATCAACATTGGTATCATAGCTTTGGTTTGGTTAAGGTGATTTCATTGAAAGAATAAGTTATTTTCCTAAAAAAGGGTTTTGTCGATTATATGAAGTTTTATTTTATGCATAGTGTTGTTTCAAGTTGTTGCAAACTTTGAAAATGTAGTAGTTGTGGATTTAGTTGTGTTAGTTTTTAGAGATTGCATATTGGTTGTTATTAGTGACCCTTATGGACTGTGTGAATAGTTCGATCAAAAAACTTAAACTTGGCCGAATTTTGTTTTGATTGATCAAATTAGACTCTAAATCTTCCAAACACACTTACCTAAACACCATACCTACCCAAGACATTTTCACTTCAATAGTAACCCAAACACTACCCTACACTCTTTACCCCCAAACACTTAAATTTCCTCTAATTCTTAAATGGATAATAGAAATTCTTTCTCTTCCTCAACTCTTCCATGGGAAGTAGGTCAATCCAAATTTCAAGAGGAAATAAATGACCTTAGTTCTACATTGAACTAAGTAGTTCAACTCCTTCGAGAGCAAGCTAACCAAAACCGACAAAATTGTTATCCCCAAACACATACTCCTCTACCCAATAAATCATTCATTCACCTAAGACATCCAAGGCTCATTACCTTAGGATTATGAAAATGAATGATGTATATTCATCTAGTGAGTCTAGTGATGCCAAGTTTGTAAGAAAATGGAGGGATTGCGATGATGATATGGTTTACGAATTGACATTCCAAAATTTAAAGGGAGTTTGAATTCGGATGATTTTGTTAATTGGTTGCATGCAATTGAGCGCGACTAAAAGATATGCCTTCACTACGGGTTCCTCTTCTTATTCTAAGCCTGAATCTACTCCAAAGGATCAGGGTAAGGGAAAATGCAAGAACTGCGACAAGACTCTCACATTCCTTTTAAACACGATAAGAATGATCTTGGTGGCAAGAAATGTTTCAAGTGTCAGGGGTATGACCATTTCCAAGCCAATTGCCCTAACAAAAGAGTAATGACACTTACAGACATCTAAGCCAATAAAGAATCAATTAAAGAAGAAGATGGCGCAGAAAGTGAGAAAATGCATGTTGATCATTTGCAGTAGGTTTTTTGTACTTTAAGAGCTCAAAAGTTGTATGCTAAGCCTGAAAAGTGTGTATTCTTTATTGATCGCATGGTGTTCCTTGGCTATGTAATTTCCAAGGATGGTATTATGGTAAATGAGTCTAAAGTAGAAGCTATTAAGTCATGGCCCGAGCCTAAGTCCATCACAGAGATTCGAAGCTTTCATTGACTTTTCTCTTTCTATAGGAGGTTTGTTCCCCATTTCAGTATAATTATGGCCTTCATAACCAAGTGTATGAAGAAGAGTGCTTTTGAATCGACTAGTTCAGCTAATAAGGCTTTTGAAGTGATCAAGCAAAAGTTGTGTGAAGCTCTTATCTTAGCCCTACCAGATTTCGATAAGTTGTTTAAAGTGTAATGCAATGCAATCAGAGTAGAAATCAATGTTGTTCTTACTCAATGCAAATGACCTTTTGCTTATTTGAGTGAGAAGCTGAATGACACAAAACGGAGGTATTCTATCTATGACAAGGAATTTTATATTCTTGTGAGGGCACTTGATCATTGGAGTCACTATCTTAGATCCAAACAATTCATTTTGCATTCAGACTATCAAGCTTTGAAGTATCTTCATGAGCAATACAAGATTAATCCTCGGCTTGCCAAATGGGTAAAATTTCTACAATCCTTCACTTTTGCTTCTTATTATAAACAAGGGGAGCTCAATGTTGTTACTGATGCACTTAGTTTGAGGTATTCTCTACTTGTTTTGCTCGATGCAAGAGTTATAGGTTTTCAACTGATGAGGGATCAATATGTTCATAATTTGGAGATACATAATCTAATTCAAAAATATTCCAACGGTACTTTTGAAGAGTACACGGTTCAGGATAGTTTCTTATTTAAAGGAAATAAGTTATGTGTTCCCAAGGGCTCATATAGAGAGTTGTTGATTAAAGAAGCATATGAAGTGGGTTGGTAGGTCATTTTGTTGTATATAAGACCATTAAATTGGTTAAGGAGCACTTTTAATGGTCGAAAATGTTAGGGGATGTTTAGGCCATTATTGCAAGGTGTGGTACATGTAAACGAGCTAAAGCACACTTCATGCCTAAGCCTTATACATCTTTGCCCATTCCAGATCAAATTTGGGAGGATTTGATTATAGATTTTATGGTTACTCTCCTTGGGACTTAAAGAGGAAAAGATTATGTTATGGTGGTAGTGGATCGTTTCTCCAAACTGATTTATTCCATTCCATGTCACAAAACGCATGAT
>JAXCLQ010010349.1:26656-41988 GCA_035584115.1 Cedrela odorata
AGTTGGGCGAAGTATGGGCTACATTCAATGTGGGGGATCTTTTGCCATACTTGGAGGATGAAAACCTTCTAAATTTGAGGATAAATTCTGTCTAACCCGGGGATGATGATATAAATCAAGAAACCGAACCCTTAAACACTCAAACCCTAGCCGTACACACTAAACTCATTAACACTCATCCTAACTAAACCCAAGACCAGCCCATAAATACCTTAACTTACTTGGCCCAAATGCATTTATACACCATAACCCAATTTGGCCCAACTATCAATTTTCCTTTAGCCCATTCGACCCAAGCCCCATTTAAAGACCCAATTTATTCTCTTGGATTCTCAATGCTCACTTGGGTCAATGACACAATCACTTGTTTACAATTTCTACACCAAGAGAGTTAAATTCCTTGCAAGATCCAAGAATGCATTTATTCGGCCTTGACAATTTTTACACTGAGAAATCTAAAGTCAATTACAAGACCCAAAAATGCATTTATTAGCCTTGACAATTTCTACACTATGAAATTATTTATTTGACTTTGTAATTTGACGAATTGTGTTGAAATTTGTACTAGGCATTTATAAGAGGTCTCCAATGTTTTGTAAAACAAGCTTTGCTAGAAATTGAATGAAAAAGAGTTTTGAGCATATTTTCAAGCTTGAGAGCAAACCTTTAATCTAAATTCACTTATAGCCCGAATTTAAATGATGGTCTCCTTGGTTGGTGGCTTTGCTTTTATACCTTAGATCTATATTGGCTACTTTAATTATATTTCCCTTTTAATTAGTGCACAAATTGATATCACTTAGTTCTATCCGATTTCGGTTGGTTACTCACCTTGTGATATTTGTCGATTTGTTGAAGATCCACATCAGAAAACAACTTGGTGAAAATTATGAGTCTGTAATTTCTATTTCTATAAACTTTGATATTAGTTCTTTTAAGTGTTGTTAAGACATTTTTGTTATTATTCTTCTAGAGACGAATAAGAAATTTTTTGGGAGAATGATTTGTACTAGTTGAAAAGAGTTCAATAACATCTAATAACATATCTTACTGAATTATTTTAACGTAATCAAAGTGAGAGGATCTTATTAAGTCGAAGGGATTTTAACATATCAAGGCGAAGAAATCTCGCTAAACAAGTCTATCTAGAATATTTAATACAACAGTGACAAGATAAAAATAAAGCCTTTAGTTTTGTTTAAGTCCATTAATGTTTGTATTGTTTTGAATTTTTAGTAGATTATTTTCTCTAAGCGTGGTCTCATGGATGTAGGATTGAGAAATTAGAACCACGTTAAAATTACTAATTTTTTTACTTTCTTACTTTATTTGTGTTATTTTAATTAATTGAATAAATTAATTAACATTGATAAATAGTCGCTAAAACAAATCTTTCAAGTTCAAACTTTCAAAAAAAAATTAGTTTAAAATATTTTATATGGTTCAAATGTTTCAAATCCTTTTATATATTTTATAATAAAAAACAAAGAATTTTATTTGATTTTGAGAAAAGTTCTCCGAATAGGAACTATCATCTGACCCATACTTGTGAATAATCGGTGAGTCATCTGGTGAATATTCGAATGCTGGTTCAAATTCATTAATGATCCTAAAGGCAATGTCATCACCTCGTGGTTTTTCAAGTACGTGATTTGCGATCTTTCCTTTTCCCTACTCCGCGACAATATATCTCCTTCCGATGTTGTTTCGTTGGGCTTTAGTTTCATGGTTCATGGTGCGTAAAGAGTTCGGCATACTACTTTCCAAGACTTCCGCCAGTTTAGGTGTCTTCATCCCCTGAGAACCAGCATGCAGCATCTTTTCCATCCTTGCCACTTCCTCAACAAGGGCTTGAATATGCTTGTCTTTCTCTGCATACTATTTTTCATTGTTAGCCAGTTTCTTAGCCAACCAAGCAATTTTTGTGATTATATGATTTGAGGGGATTTGGTGTGGTGATGAAGCTTCCGAACAATGGTTTACACCCTCCAAAGCCAGTGGTTGGCTACCGATATCCTAGTAAATCATCGTTGTTTCCTCAAGGATATTATCATGTATATTTTCCCTTACCGCCGCTCAATTCTTGGTTATATACGTTCGTGAAGCAGCCATGTTTCTATTCAATGGTGGTTTCTAACTTTTTATTTAGAAAATCCCCACAGATGGCGCCAAATGTTGATGTAGCAAAAATCCTTCTTCGAATCATGTGTACCAGTAATGATCTCCTTCTTTTTGATGAATTGTCTAATTAACCTGCTATCGCAATAGAAAGCTAAGGGGTAAAAGCCGATTGTCCGGTAAAAATCCTTCGACGCTTAAGTAAGGGTTTTACTTTTTTAAGGAGATAGAGAGAAAAGAAAAACTGGCAATATATGTAATCTAGGGTGGTTTCATGCATGCGTACTTGGTTGTCCTTGACCTCCTTTTATAGACTACCTGAAGTCTCTCAAGTTTAGTAGAATTTTTTGAAATCTGAAAATAAGAATCTCAACATGCAAGATTTATGGAAATTCTATGTGATAAGTATCGATTTTTCGAATTATGTGGGATCTTGAGCCCTTTTTGCATAATATATACACTGAGTTTAAAATTCTTATTCTGGAATGAACTCTACTTGCAAAATACTTCTAATATGTTAGAAATCCTTATTATAGAATAATCCGAAGAGAATTTGGGAAAGAGATGAATCCCTCCTTGATATGTAATTATCGAAAGATCTCAAAAATCTTTACTTAAGACTTCTTTATCGATTTACGTATCCGAGACCTTTGTTATGCCGAAGACTTTTGTGGGGAGAGACTCGTTATTAACAATCAAAACTGAGGCTCTTCATTTGACCTCAGATAATAATCAGATTCAAGGTCTTTTATCTGATCTTGGGAGGTCTCAGCCTTAACTTCTCCTAGGGTCCTTGTTAACTCTTGGTAAGAGTATCTGAAACTGGATTGGCCTTAAAACTCTTACTTTGTCATTAATTTGGGCCTTTCGCTCATTGGGCTTTAATTATGATTTGGGCCATATGCCCAACAGGATACAAAGGAAGAAATGCCCAAATGCTAGGAAGTAACTTACACTGAAGTCGAACAAAACGGAAATGGGGTACCCCAAATATTGAGAAGTAATCCCCAGAAATTGCATCTCTATATAGAGGCTGCGTTGTAGCACTGCCCAATTTTGAAACAAGGCTTCTAACACTTGAAAATACACGTTGTAGCCAAATCGTTAAAAATAGTGGCAGTATTAAACTTTCTAAATTTTATCTCAATTTTTATCTGAAGTGATAATGTAAATTTTATTTATTAAATAGTGAAATAAGGTAATTTGTCATTTGACAAATGGTAAAATTTATCATCCAAATGAGGGAAAACGTACTATTATTACTTACTTGAGATACAAATTAAATAAAATTAAATAAGTAATTAGGATGTCAAATATTGCCCTAATAATTACAAGTTGTTGTAATTAATTGATATCAATAGAGATATATATATATATATATATGACTCAACAGTTTGATAATCCACTTTTGTCTTTTATTGACTTTGTCTGTGGTTGGAACCTTCAATGAGGTTTCCCGTCACAACAATTTCCAACCTTTTATCGGCAATTAATAGCTTTATAAATAACATGCTCCGTGATGATATATATTGGGCCATTTACTAAGGGAGAGTTACTATAATTACTTGATTAAACTTGTTTTAATCATTCTTTTTATGCATTCATCGTGGATTCTAACTTATGAAAAAAAAATCCCTTAAACTGATTTATATGGTTATGTTAGGATTTTTGAAGTTAGCAACTTATGGAAAATTACTTGGACATAATATCTTAAAACTTCTGAGTTAATTCAGCAAAAATAATTTTTGTCGCAAGTTTTATTGCAATAAACTATGCAAATTCAGAATGAATTTGGTATTAAATCTTCACATTTTTGGAATCAAGTTTTTTTTGTTAGTTTGTTAAGTATGGACTTTAAGCTTAACTAAGAAAACTTGTATTGACAATTCTACAACTCAAAAAAAGGAAGAATTATTGAGAAAAAAGAGTTATAACTGGGAAAAACTTTTTCTTATTTAGGAAGATCTATTATTTTTAGGTTTAGAAAATAAAAAAATTTTATTAAACAAAGTTTAGGGTTTCACTATATATTTGTAATATTCTCAACTTTAGAGTCGCCTTTGGAGACACCATTCATAGAAGCCTTGTACTTTTTTTGTTCTCCTTTCCTCTTATTTTTGTTTTCCAAGTTATTCGTGTTTTCTTTTGTGTTTTAAAGTAAAAATAATTTGATGAAAATTATGAATCTGTAATTTATATTTCGATAAACTTTGAGATTAGTTCTCTTAAGTGTTGTTAAGATATTTTTAAAGAAATGAATAAGAAATTTTTCGAGATAATAATTTATGTTAATTAAATGGGGTTTAACAGTATCTAATAAGGGGATTTTACTGAATTATTTTAACGTAATCAAAGTGAAGGGATCTTACTAAGTCAAAGGGATTTAAACATATCAAAGCGAACAAATCTCACAAAACAAGTCTATCTAGAAGATTTAATATAATTGTGACAAGATGGAAAGGAAATTTTTAGTTTTGTTTAAATCCATTGATGTTTATATTGTTTTAATTTTTTAGTAGATTATTTTCTATAGGCGTAGTCTCGTGGACGTAAGATTGAAAAATCCGAACCACGTTAAAATTGTTAATCTTTTTTACTTTCTTACTTTATGTATGTTATTTTAATTAATTAAAAAAAATTAATTAAAGTCAGTAAATACTCGCTAAAACAAATCTTTCAAGTTCAAACTTTTAAATCTTTTTTAGTTTAAAATATTTTATATGGTTCAAATGTTTCAAATCCTTTTATATATTTTATAATAAAAAACAGAGAATTTTATTTTATTTTGTCTGACATGTGTCATGTACTTTCCTTAAATTTGAAATAATTATACTTACACCCTTGAAATTTAGTATAAATTCATTTTAGGCTATACTCTTAAAATAAAACACTTGCATCCTTTAAATTTAAAAAATTACACAAATATCTCAGAATTCTAAAAGATTAATTTCAAATAAGACTAATAATATTTATTTATTAATTGTTACAAGTTGTAAAATATTATTATTTGATGAGCCTATTCGATTTTTTAATTTTTAAAATAAAATAATATTCCAATTAGTTATGAAGGTTATAAAATATTTTTTCCTAATGATTTACTCAATTATGATTAATGGTAACAAATTTTAAAATAATATTTTTTCATAATTATTTTTATTTTTATTTTTGAGGCTCTATTTGGTATAACCTTTTAGAGTAGAGTTTCTTATAATAGATCTACCATAAGTAGGCTTTTAATTTATTATTATTATTATTATTATTTTGTTCTCAACCATAATTTTTAGAAAAACTGATAAAAAAAAAAGGTTTTTTAAGTTTATGTTACAAGAGAAATAAAATAAAATTGTGTGAATAAAATAAGTATGACTTCAAAAAGTTATACTCCAAAAATTCAAAATTTCAGTTTCTTTAAATAGCAATAAACGACTTTGTTAATGCTCAATAAGCTCTTCTTTAATTACAATCAAATGGCACAAAAATAAAATTTGAAAAGATCAGTTTTTGGTATTAAAAAATATTTTTTTGTTTCATCGAAAACCCATACCAAATGAAACATAAAAAAATAAGAATATTATTTTTCAATTATTACAAGTTATAAAATAATCTTATTGAATAAATTAATTATTTTTTAAATATATTTTTCAATTAAGCTATTATACATGGTAAAATAATTATACCCTACTAATTTATTTAATTTTTTGAATAAAGAAATGTTAAGATTAGAGAATTGTTGTGTATTTATTAAAATTTAGAAAAAAAAATGGCCATGTTCTGAAAGTATGTCGGCTAAAGTATATTTCCATAAAATGGCAGGAATTTGCATTTAATTATCCTTTCCACCTATGATCTAGTTTGGTTTGGGGTGGAGTATGATAATTTTTCAAACTTGAGGAAATATATGACACCTTTTTAAAGTATTAGAACTAATATCTACATAAGTCAAATTTTAGGAGGTATAAATATGAGATTACTCCTAAAAAAATAATAAGATTTATATGTGGAAGAAAATGGCTTATTCTAAGGTTTGCAACCCTTAGAGTTACTGAAACTTCGTTTGTACAATTTTGTCTTCTTTTAACCTAATAACGTTTACTTATGTTAACATAAATAAATAATAAGATATTTATCTAAATTACATTTTTTTTTTAATCCAATTTGCTTACGTGAACAATTGGTCAATTGTGCATGATTTCTTAATGAATTTTCCTTTCAAAAAATGAACAAAAATAAATTTTCTAATTGACTGATTAGTATAATTTTTTAAGTAGAGTTTTAACAAGTATAGATTTTAGAAATAGAGTTTTTGCGAACAGAGATTTTGAGAAAAAAAAAAAATTAACCTTCTGGTTGTCAATTAAAAAAATTCTTTTAATCTGTAGATCGTTTGGTTAAACATTAATTATTTAAAAAGGACTTTTGACATTAAGAAAATCCTTTTCATCAATTGAGAAGCCATACTAAATGGGCACAAATTGTAGACTTTGAGCTATACATATTTACTTTCTCTGTTTCGTTTATGATTGATTTAATTTTATTTTAAATTGAATATAAATATCTAAATTTAATTTAATTTGGGTATGTGATTTAAGTTTTTTAACAGAAAATTCTCATCCTCCATTAAATTACAGTGGAAAACTAGTCGGAGACGGAAAAGCCATAACAAACGGTGACAGAATGGGCAATTCATGGTCCATCCCTGGTAAATAACCATATGATGTAGTAGTTTGATTTGGATTTTGGAAGGAAATACGACATTTTTGTTATGGATGAATATGACACTTTTTGAAAGTATTTGAATGAATGTATAAATAAGTTAAATCTTAAGAGGTATACAAAATTATTCTCGAAAGATCATATAAGATAGAAAATTGGCTTATTCTAAGGTTTGGAAGCCTCTATGAAACTTCGTTTGCGCCATTTTTTCTTCTTTCAACCTAACAACGTTTACTTTCGTTGACATTAATAGTAAAATATTGAAGCTATCCATCTAAATTGTAATATTATTTTTAATCCAATTTCCTATTAATTTTTTCTTTAACGTGAATAATCGGTGAATATTTGTCAGAAAATAAAAAACAAATAAACAACGAATAGAATATGGGAGGGTCGACTTTAAAGTTTGAACAAGGCATATAAAACCCGCAGCATTACCTTCTCCGTTTCATCTCCTTTCAGTCTATAGCCAGAGGAGAAAATTAATTTACAGTTATGTCAACAGCAAACATATCACATGCCTCTGTTAGTAACGACAGCGGCGACGAACTGGAGTCATTGCAGTCAAATAATTCAGAACTACTTAAAATAGATACAAAAAAATTGGTCCGACGAATGGACCAAAACGGTCAAACTTTGTTGCACAAGGCCGCCGCTGGCGGTGATCTTAAAACAGTGAAGATTTTGATGGAAATTGAACCTCAACTTTTCCGTCTGAGAGACAACGATTTTATGACTCCTCTCCATCTAGCCGTCAAGAACGGAAATAGAAGAGTGATAAGGGAAATAATCTCCGCTTTTCCAGAATCACTTGAAACTTTGACCGGCCAGCAGAAGACGGTATTTCATCTCGCTTTGGAGAGCTACCGGGACCAGGTTGGTGTTGTCAAGGTTCTGTTGGAAGAGGCTAAGAATCATGGCAAAGAGGATCTCATTTTTAAGCAGGATCTTAATGGAAATAATGTTGCGCATATTGCAGTGTCCAACAGACTCGTCAAGGTAAATTCACTCTTTTTCCCATCTCTCTAACACACACACATATATATATGGACCTTGGAATTGGACAGGGATTCAAATTATGCTTCATGGTGTCATGGATTGTTGGATATCTTTCATTTCTAATTCATGCATTCATTATTTCATATTGTTTTTCTTTTTGATCTTTTTCTTTCTAACAGATATATCATCTACTAAAATAATAGAGTTATATTGAACAATAAAACAAAATATGATAAAATTAAACAAAGAGAATTGCAGAAAATAGAATACAAGGTAAAACCTTTTGGCCAATTTAGTACGACGATCTGTATAAATGTAAATATTATTTTAAATAAATTATATGAATATTTTATTTATAGTTATAATAAATTAGTCTAAAAGTCATTCTATAACGTTATCATTCATGATATCTATGGAGGAAAAAATTTGTCCCAAACACATGATATTTTATTTGATCAATTATGTAATAGATGTGGGACTAGTTGTAGTTGGTGTAAACCTTTCTGTCTTCACACACAGATAGTGCAGTTGCTTCAGAGTTCGACAAATGACTTTACGAGGCTTGTTAACTCTTTGAACGGTAGTCAACACACAGCTTTGGATCTCCACTATTTGAATAATAGCCGTGATTTAATTGCTCGGCAAATAAGGGATATCCTCTGGAAGGCTGATGCTCGTGAAGCCGTACAATATTTAGAGCGGTCCGAAAACTCGGATTCTTCAAATCCGGGAAAGGCAAGGAAAGGCGAGATAAAGATTGATGAGAGGAGGAACCACGAGAGGAACATATTGTTGGTAGTGGTTGGGATTTTACTTGCTACAGTTTTTGCGGCACTTGCAGGTCTACCCTCGTTCTTTCCCAGAGAAAACAAGGTTGGAAGTGAACCATTTCAATTTGCGGATACAGTTTCAGGAGAGCTTCCAATCATTTTCTACATCATACTGTGCCTTACAGTTATCCTAGTAATAAGTACGGGTTATATGATCAAGCTCTTATATTCACTTCCCTTTGGAAATGTTTTGCAGTTTGCGATGGTTGCAATGTTTATCCTTTATGCTCTTTTGGCGGGTAGCATTATGCCAAAATTCTTGGTTAAAGTTGGTTCGTATTACATTTCAAGTTTTAGTTTGATGTGGACACTAACTTCAATCATCATTTTCTTCGGAGTTGCGATTAAATTTTTGAAAATGGTCCTGTGTTCTCCAAAATCACCAAAGGCGCCGGCTGAAGACGAAGCTGGTTCTTCAAAATGCAGTCAGTCACTTAAGGGCGTTCCTGCTGTCCGTCTCAGAACCCTGAAGCCGCTAATTCGTGACTGGTAATGCAAAGTGTGAGCTGGCTGGAAAGGTAATTGAGGATCATATATCAATATTTTGATGCAAAGCCAAAATTGTAGGCTTTTACTATTGAAATTTTAAGTAGGAGTAAATGTGCTACTTTTTGTCATATTATTAGTATTATTATGTTAGTTGTTTCCTATGTTACAGGTTCCACACATGATAGCAGATTCATGTGTCGTGCAGACTGATGAATTCAATCTGTCAAAGCTGTTCAGAAGAAAGAGGAAATGAGGAATAGAGATTATAGGCCGAGTTTTTTTTTTTTTTCATTCATTCAAAAAAGTCGATAATTACGACATAGAAAGTTGAAAAGAGAATAGAATATAGATACCAGAAAGAGGAAGTGTTCTATTGTACATATTTTTGTATGGTGGGGATGTATTCATTTCATTTTTGATAATGTTAATATCAGTAATAGAATATATATTAATTTTTTCCAGATTTGAAGGAAGTAAGTCTTCAAAAGAGACTTTTCATTTAAAATTTAAAATTAAAAATTAAAAAGCTCCATCTAAGACCCCACATTTCCTAGAGCAAAAAAAATATATTTTAACCAACAAATAAAATATATATCAGATTAATTGACCAACTATTGCAAAAGCGTTGATAATTCTCAAGTGAGACCAACAGATTAATTAACTAACAAGACACTTAAATTCTCTAGAAATTTTAAAAAATTTTAAATTAAAAAAAATCCATCCTATTATATATATACAGTTAAATTTGATACACGCTTTAATTTGTATATTATTATTAGTAATTTAATGCTAAATTGTTAAAATTCAATATTGAGTGATGACTAAAAATTATGTACAAGTTGGCATTTTGTGAAATACGAAATCTATTTTGTTTTTATTTGCAATTGTTAATAAGTGGTATAATATATATCTCTGTATTTGTGGTAAAAGGTTTGATAAGCTAACAACACCATTGGGTGCCTAATTTCATTTATTTTTTATGCCATTCATTAATTTTAAATCATATTACCTATGACCATTTTTTTCTCTCAATATTTACAATGATATTAACAATTGTATATCAAATTACATGTATCAACAACAATATATGTATTTTATTATTAAAAAACTAATGTCACTTGAACATAATTTAGTATAATTAATTTTTAGGAAACAAAAAAAAAAAAGTAATTCATTTCTATCATTATGATGATATTCCGTTCCTAATTATTTTTAACATTAGAATACTTTTTTGAATATATATATATATATATGTATGGGGCAAACCCCTTAAATTACATAATATTTTACATTAATTTTTAATTTTTAGATTAATAATTTATTAAAGATGATGATTAAATGAAATAAATGTTTAAGATTTTTTGTAATTATTAATTAGAATCATTAATATCTCCTATTTTTATACCTCCTCTTTTGTCTCTCCTTTTTCTTACAAATTAATTACCGTATTTTCACTTTCCTCATTTTTTTTCCAAGTTGTTAAATTTCTCTTCATTCTCCTCCTTTAACATTTTCTTTTAATTTTCTATCTTCCTCTCTCCCCAAAATATTTTTCTTCTCCATCAAAAACTTCTATTTTATATACTTAAATGGAAAGAAGGCGGATAGAAAACACTGAAAAAATGGTAACCACTGTCCTGAATTTATTGAATTACAAAAAAAAAAAAAAAAAAAAAACTAAAATTTTTGTTTAATATCATATTGTGTAAAACTCTTATTAGTACACCAATTGTTTTTTATTTAATTGTATCTATAATTTATTGATTTAGATTCTAATGTTGGAATAATATCTTCTAATAAAATTAAAGAATATGCATAATATCATATTAAAGAACGACATAATATATTTATATTTAGAATTTCAAGTATAATATAATACATAAGCCTCAAGGTATTATAATTTGTGTAAATTTTATAAAAACAAAAAGAGATACAATTAATTAAATAATTGAAAGATAAAAAGAAAAAATACGTTAATTAATTATTAAAAAAAGAATGAGAGAAAAGAGTAGAGAGAATATATAAAAATAAGAGACATTAATGACTATAATTAATAATTACAAAAAAAAAAATTAAACATTTATCTCATTTATTCTTCAACTTTAATAAATTGTTAATCTAAAGGGTAAGAATTGATGTAAAAAATTGTGTAATTTAGGGACCCAATAAATATATATATATATATATATATTAATTTGAATTACTATATAATATAAAAACATAAGAGGAGATATGATTTTGCTTACGTTTTGGGATAAAAATTCCACGCGATTAACCAATTAGACGAGTCAGGAAAAAAAATTTAATAACAAATTTGATAATAATAAAAAATAGATATTTTACATAGCTATTTGTATAGAATAATAAATCCAATCGTGGAATATGTTACATGGTGGCAGAAGTAAACGTTGTTTGGTAAAAGATTGGAAAATTTTTTAATGGGGAAACTTCGTTGAAAGTTCCAACCATAGACTTTCAAGTCAATAGAAGACAAAAGTGGATTATCAAACAATCGTGTAAAAAATAAGAGTCATAAACGTCTTAAACGGACCAAAAGAAATTAACACAATTAACTTTCATTCTTGAGGAGTCCTTTTTTTCTCTGAAAATCGGCAGCTGTTCGAGTGTCTGCTTAATTTGTAGTGTCTTTGTCCCTCCAGGGTAAAAATGAAATGGTTATTAGAACGGATATGGAACGAGGTGTATCCTATCTCTTATGTTGAAGTACCATCAAATTCAGAAGTTCAGCATGAAATTGAAGCTAATTTGTCTCAGCCACGAATCCATACAGATTTGGAGAAGAATTTGGGTGATTCAGGAACAGCGTTAGAGTTACAGAATCAATTGTCTTCGTATGTTAAATTGAAATCAATTTATGAGGAACAATACTCATTGCATGTTGCAGCCAAATCAGGTGATGAAGACAGAGTGGCACAGATACTAGCAGAAAAACCGGAATTGGCTGGCCAGTTAAATCACGATGGTTATACTGCACTGCACCTGGCTTGCCGGTTAGGTCACCTTAATGTAGTAAGAGAATTCATGAGAAGGAATTCAAAGCTTTGCCTAGTAAAGGACAAACATGGGAGGACACCTCTGCACACGGCCACTATGGAAGGTAGAACAGATATTATGACGGAGTTGTTGAGTGCTTGCCCTGATTCTATGATGGAGGTTACAGAAACAGATGAGACGCCATTACATATTGCAATTAGTCATGGTCAAGTAAAAGCCGTAGAGTTTTTGCTGGACTGGAGCAAAGGAAGACCCTACTTCAATGACCTAATCAGCAAAAAGGATAGCTCTGGCAATACGCTTCTGCACATGGCGGTATCAAGAAAACATCTCCAAGTAATGTTCATCAATCTCAGCTACTACTTCTACCAATTTGTTTTTGCTTGATAAACCACAAAATTAAACCAGGTGTTTTCTTTTTATTAGATTTTGTTTCATTTCGGAATATTTTCAGAACATCGATCATCCCTGTGGTTTCTAGCAAAATTTTGCTAATTTACTTTCGGTTAAATTAATTCTAATTCTCTCACTCCTCCTAATTTTTGAGTTAATAAAATGTAAAAGCAATTAAATAGGCCGAGAATAATCCGACATCAGATAAATTATGTTCTAGTAGAAAACGAATAATAAATTTGCTTCTCTTACATATATATGTATGTATGTGATTCAAAATTTCTGCTTTGTGTATTTTCAAGTACATAAATGCTCTATTTTCTTATGATGCAGGCCATAAAATTCTTGGTGGTTGAAAACCGTACTTCAGTGAATGCCATGAATGATAGTTGTTTCACAGCTTTGGACATATTCGATGTCTTACCACCTGAGAATAAAGATACAGAAATAGAAAAGATTTTTGGAAGAGCTGGGGCCTTAACAGCAAATGAATTATTGGCGGAAAGTATGTTAGATTGTAATAACGATGAGAGTTGCATGATCAAATCGCACAGGAAATGGTACCAATCGTTCCGTTTACATGGGTATGATGTTTCTTTGTTGGCGGCCACATTAATTGCAACAACATCCTTTCTCGCTACTTTTTTTTCTCCAAGATTGAGGTTGGATGAAAGTTATCAAAGTTTGCATCTAAAGCATCTATTCGTATTGTTCGATTCCATTGCCTTTGTAACATCGACAGCCTTAATGATAATAATCCTTGTGCGTGAACTTCCGCTGAAGCCATGGCTGTTAGTTTCAGTGTTCTCAATGTTTGGAGCTTTTACGTGCTCAATAAAGGCTATTTCACCTGGAGATGCTCTGCCTATCCTTTATCTAGGAAGTTTTACATTGTTAGCAGCAGTTTCAGAATACCTTGCTCAGCAATTTCGGAATCTCTTGCTCAGCTGTTTAAGCCTTTGCAGAGGCTACGCATCAGAGTTCGTAAAGAATAGAATCGCCAGCGCACAAAGGGCTTTTTACGCAACTCATTCATGTTTGCATACTTACTAAATGGAAACATATAAATTTTATGTGTTTGGATATCTGAATGCTTTTATGCAGGGTATGGCTTATTCATTTCATAAGTATAAGAGACGATGTAGTGTACTGTTTTTGTGTCTATAATCACAGCTGTTTAATTTTGCTGGCTGATTTATTGTAGTTTTTGTAACTATGACATTGTCCACGAGAGTGCAGAGATAGTATCAATATTGCCATTACAGTTAAAACGAACAACAAAACACCATTGGAAACAGGGTATAGATGAGATATTAAACAGGGCACTAAATTCTGAGTAAAATATAAAATTTATATTTATTCATAATAAATTCGGAACTACTAGAATATAACTCTTCGGTTATGTTCCCTGTTTTTCAACTTCGAGCTTTCCAATTTGGGTTTGGTTTTTAATTTGAAACTAATTTTTCTTTCTCTATATATTCAATGTAAACTTAACAAAAAGTCTTAAATTCCATCGAAGCGGTCACCGGGAGGAGTGATCAGTAGTAAAAATTTAACGAAGACAAAGGAACAAAACATGATAATCTGGTCCACAAATGCTAAATTTGTTCTTCCAAAAGACAAAAGAAGATAAGTAACAGCCTAGCAAATTACATGGCAAAGAAAATTAGTTAATTTAAAAACCTTGTAAGGCTTCTCAAAATGTATCGGAAGGATAGCGAAAGCATAACACATCAAAGAAGCATAGTCCTACATATAATAAAACGTAAAGGTATACAAAGGAAGAAATGCCCAAATGCTAGAAAGTAACTTACACTGAAGTCAAACAAAACAGAAATCGGGCACCCCAAATATTGAGAAGTAATCCCCAAAAATTGCATCTCCATATAGAGGCTGCATTGTAGCACTGCCCATTTTTGAAACAAGGCATCTAACACTTGAAAATACACGTTGTAGCCAAATAGTTAAAAATAGTGGCAGTATTAAAGTTTCTTAATTTTATCTCAATTTTTATCTGAAGTGATAATGTAAATTTTATTTATTGAATAGTGAAATAAGGGAATTAGTCATTTGACAAATGGTAAAATTTATCATCCAAACGAGGAAAGACATATTATTACTTGAGATACAAATTAAATAAGTAATTAGGATGTCAAATATTGCCCTCAAAATAATAATTACAACGGTACAGTTTGTTTAAGACTTGGAATTACAAGTTGCAGTAATTAATTGATATCAATAGATAAATATATATATATATATATATATGACTCAATAGTTTGATAATCCATTTTTTGTCTTTTATTGACTTAGTCTTATGGTTGGAACCTTCAATGAGTTTCCCGTCACAACAATTTCCAACCTTTTACCAAACACCGTTTACTTCTGCCATCATGTAACGTATTCAACGGAAGAATTTATTATTCTATACAAATAGCTTTGTAAAATATCTATTCTTTTTATGATAATTTGTAATTAAATTTTACTTCTGACGTGTCTAGTTGGTTAACCGCGTGGAATTAATAGTTCAAATTAATATATACATAATAGGGTCTTTTAATTTAAATTTTTTTTTACTCAAATGGCACATTAATTTTGAATAATTGATGCTTACAATTTAATGATAAATAAAAATGTTGAATTGGAAGTTATTTACTAAATTTAATTTTTGACTTTTGCTTGCTCTAATTGATGTTTGATTTTTGACAAGATTATCTTTCAATAGAACTATAATATATACCTTATTCAAAATTCTACTAAGCCTTGTTCTTA
>JAXCLQ010010360.1:10199-25821 GCA_035584115.1 Cedrela odorata
GAGAGAGAGAGAGAGAGAGAGAGAGAGAGAGAGAGAGAGTGTGAAATTCAAGAGACATTCAAACTGTCCCCACTTTCTTTTCTACCTTTTTTTTTATTAATTAATTTTTGGCTCAAAACCCCACTTTCAGTTTGCTAAATAATTACGGATTAGATGCTTGCCTCAGACTATAGTTAATGAAAAAAAATGGCAGTGACAAGAGAAGCCTTAAACGGGACTGAAATATTATAAAAGATTATATGCTTCAACATTTTGAGACAAGAGTCTTAAGATAACTTTTTTTTTTCAGTGCCATAATTCTAAGATCATTTATTTATTTATATATAATATATAGGGGAGATAATTATGCTATTTATTTTCACTGTGTTCATTAATAAGTTGTTACCCATATATTTTATGTATTTTCATTCAAGAAGAGAGGAAAAGACCAAATCTACAAGCAGAGAAGACTAAATCTACAAGACGAGGACAAAACAAGGGGGAATATTAAACGAGCGGACAGATTGGTATCAAACTCTCTTCAGTAGGAGTAAAACAGAGATTTTTTACAGTTTAGAAAGATAGCACAGAATGATTCCGTGCGTAAAAAATCTTTCCTTCTCCCTTCATCAATCACTGGTAAAAACCTATTGGCTTTTCCTCGATATGATCATTCCTAGCTACAGCTTGATCTGATTTCTCTCTCTCTCTTTGTTTTTTCCACCAAAAAAATTCTTCAATCTTTTGCCAGTAATGGCAGTGCACCAGTAGCAGTGCAAGAAAAGAGGTTGAGAGTTTTCATCGGGAAGGTAAAGCTTTGGCTCAAGGATGACATACACGACACCCATCAAACACCGTCTCTCCTTATAATCTCTCTCTATTTCTCTGTATTTTTTCTGTATACCCCGCGTGCGCTCTGTTCTTTCTCTCTAACTTATAAAGTAAGGAGAACCCGAGAGAGAGAAGCGAGAGTTAATGTTGTTAATCACGCAGAAAGATTTACACCCCTTTCCAAAGGTAACCTGAGCAGGCTTTGCCAGATAAATAAAAGCGCAGGGAGATTAAAACTCACAAGGATCACATAAACTGACTACTTCTATTACTTCTACTATCATCTATCACTGTTTTGGATTTCTGTAAAAAGGCTGATTGTTGTTGCATAAATCTCGGGAGAGCACTGGAGAAATATACAACAATTCTAAAAGGTTGCGCATGAAAGAGAAAGAGAAAGAGAAAGAGAGAAATAAGGTTCATGCTATTGCTATATAGAAAGGAGAGCAAAACCCAAGTGAAAAACTTAAAAAGATAGGATAGTGAGAGAAATGGAAGGTGGTTCTAACAGCACTTCTTGTTTGATGTCTTTTGGAAACAATAGTAATGACTATGTTCTATGATGTTGCCTCTCATGTCATCACATCATCATCAACATCAACATGATCACCATCATCATCAATATCATCATCATCATCCTTATGCAAACTCAAATACCCTATTTCTTCCCCTAGCTGCAGCCTGCAATCAAAACCAAAACCGCAATAGCAGTAGTGGTAATTCTTCTCTGATTCTTGACGACAACCACAACAATAACAACTTTGGGTGTTATTTCATGGAGAGCTACGATGGCAGCGCTTCTGCTTCTTCTGTCAAGGCTAAAATATTGGCCCATCCACACTACCATCGTCTCTTGGCTGCTTATGTCAACTGTCAGAAGGTGCAAGAAGAAATTTTTAATGCAACACTCAGTTCCCCAAAACATAACATATATTTCAGTTTGCTTTATTTTCTTTCTAAAACTTTGAAACGATAGTAAAACTTTGTTTCTGCTTTCATTTGTTGTTACACTTTGTTCATGAATATTTATGTTCATAGACAAAGAGAGGTCAAATCTCAAAGCCCCTTTGATTCTTCGACGGAGACAGGAGTCATAGTTTTTGTTTTTTTTTTTATTACCTTCTCTTCCTAGCAAAGATCATAAATTTTCTGATGAGAGTACACAAAACCAACAGGTCGGAGCACCGCCAGAAGTGGTGGCAAAACTGGAAGAAGTTTGCGCATCAGCGGCAACGATGGGCCCCGTCGGCTCGAGCTGTCTCGGCGAAGATCCAGCCCTTGATCAGTTCATGGAAGCTTACTGTGAGATGCTGACCAAATATGAGCAAGAAATCTCCAAACCCCTCAAGGAAGCCATGCTTTTCCTGCAAAAAATCGAGTCTCAATTCAAATCCCTCACAGTTTCCTCTCCAAATTATGGTGATAACATCTATTTCTTCTATCCACCCTTAAAACGTTTGAAGTACAGTTTAATATATGTTGGCTGATTAATGAATGAAATCTATTTTAATTTTTTTTGGGTACCAAATAGTCTCTTCTTCTGTTGGGTTAACTTCTTTTGCCAGTTTCATTTTTTTTTTTTGGCTATTTATTATTATATATAGTTGTTAAACTGTTTTCGAAACTAGGGTATTCTTACGCAGATGGAGATTTTTGTGTGTTTCATGGGCTAGGCTCTTTGGTTTCTTGTGATTTATTCTTTCTATATTGGTAGTTATTGACAAATATTTTGTACTTTTTTTCGGAGAAGAAAATGGTTTGTCATTATTATCCCTATAAAATGTTTAACTCTCATATTTAAAATGACTTTCATAATTCATTTATTTTATATTCCCTTGAAGATACCGAAGTTTTATAAGTAAAACATTTTTCAAGGAAGTTAGAACAATATGAATAAGGTTTGTAAGAGTGGTAAGATTTTGCCCGTATGTAAGTTTTTATGCTTAGGTATACAATATATATTATGAGTATCACTCGAAATTCAGGATGACTTAGCACAAGCACCAAAGAAAATATTTATAATATATCCTTCTAATTTTTTATGAGGCTTGCTAGTGCAAACATGGAGTATTTTTAAGGTTTTAATTAAAGAAATGAGACTTGTTTTTGTTATTGAATTTGTAATTGAAGCTAGTATCTTATTTTCATTTATTCTTTTCATGGTTTCTTTTTTCCTGTATTATAAGTAGAGCAGATGTTTCACGTATTTATATTCTTGCTGCAACGTGTATACTTTAGCTTAGACATGATACCTTGTTATTGGTAGTTAATCAGTGTGTATGACTGCCTGCAATACTTTACTGACATAACAATTTAGTTCTCTGGGAAGCTTGTTCTTCCCAGGTACCTCCAAATTTAAATTGTCTTAAAAATTTTAAAGCGGTTAGAATAGCACAGCTGGTTTAGCTGTGTTTGATTAGAACAAAAAAAATTAGAGTTTGACTTCATGATAGCCTTTTATTTGTTACGAGGAAGAATGTCTCGGTCTATCTTTATTTGACTGATACTTTTGATATGTGCGTTAAAGTGATATATATATATATATATGTGCTGATACAATTATATGTTTTCTTAATGATGTGATTTACTTCACTGTTTGAATAATCAATGTTATCCAATTTCCATTGCTGCTAATCTTCTGTTGGAGTCTTATCTTATAATTCCTTTACTGGTTCAGCTCATGCGTGGGACAAGAGAGTTATAAGAGAACCGATATAAGCTAAATTTCAGACTATGTAAGTAGAATTTCTGTTAAAGCTGAGAAAGTTTTCGAGTGGTTAAACGATGCGAAAGTAGATCCACCAGGATTAAGGTTGTATGTTTACGCGAATTATTGAGCTTGGAGAAAATGGTATCTTAGGAACTGAAGTCCCTATAAAAATAGGATTCATAGACATAATACCCTTATCAATTAATGTCAGCATTTAGTGTCCTTTTTAAACAATTTTATTTAATGCAAGTCAATAGATAAGTTAAATCATTTTTCATGGTGCAGTAGATTTTCGTCATTACATCTAATGCATTCTCTTACAATCTGTTGTAGTAGTTCAATATAGCCAGCGAGTAGGAAGGACACAAAAGAACTTGGAAAATCTTATGCCACTGCTCAATCCTTTGTATATACAAAGGAAATCTCTCAGTTGGGACTGGAAACTCTATAATCCTATCTTGAGTCTATCACAGTCAATACGCAAAGTTGATGACTTTGGTAGAGATTTCATGAGACGAGACCATCAATTTGTTCAAACAAGTAAAGCAGTAATGTTTACTTTTGTTTAAAAAGGAATTGCAAAAAAGTAACAGGGTTAAAGTACAAATTTACGTGTGATTTTGAATTTTGGTATGAATGCTTAACTGATTCTTTTATCTTTTAAAAGCTCTTAGGATGTTACAGAATTTCCTTGTAATGTCCTACATATGCATCTAGGGTTAAATTTGCAATGATGCAGTGTCATGAATCTCATGCCATACATCATATACACATGATGTTGACATCGTAAAAGGTATTGTTGCTCGAAACCATTTGCATCAATATAATATACACTCTAAATAATTTATCAAGTTCAGTAATAGTTATGAATTGTTTGCTTGGTAGATATTAAAAGAACAGTGTCCTATATAAATGTTTATCTGTAGTATTATAGAATGTTGTTAATAGCATGAAGAATCATGATCTAGAAATTGCTGTATTCATTATGTAGTTGTGTACTGCCTAGGAGCAGCAAAGCTAAGTGAAAGGGAAAAACAAATAGAACAGTTGCAAAAGCAATTCTGTAAAATGGATCATCTCCTTTTCTGAATTGTTGATTTAATGAATTTGCCTAAAGGTTTGATTCACACAAGCTAATATCTTTGTGGTTGGATCTTGTAAAATACTATTTCTTTACCAATGTCTGATACTTGGTTGAAGGAATATGTTATAATCTTTTTTCATGTGAGATGCTAACTAGTTCATGCTGCTATCAGCTCCTGGCGAAGCTATGGATAGGAATGGTTCGTCCGAAGAAGATTTTGATGTGAATATTGACTTCATAGATCCCCAAGCAGAAGACCAGGAACTGAAAGGTCAGCTTCTGCGCAGGTACAGTGGATGTTTGAGTAGTCTCAAGCAGGAATTCATGAAGAAAAGAAAGAAAGGGAAGCTGCCTAAAGAAGCCAGGCAACAGTTACTGGATTGGTGGAGCAAACATTACAAATGGCCCTACCCTTCGGTATTTATATGCTAATAACTAATGATCATAACTATAGTCAATCATATACATATGCCAAATTTCATTTACATAGAAAGAAATGACACTGTTTTTCATTCTTTGGTTGTGCCATATCAGGAGGATGCAAATGCTAGCTAGTTCTCTAATCAACTGTTTTGGATTCCACCTTACTGATTTTGCTCCCCCTCATTTCTTTTGTGTTTCTTGTTTGGCACAGCAACCTTTCATTGATTTGTGCTTGTACATCATATATGAGTTGTTTGCTTTTGTAATTATCTTATAGATATCAAAATGCTGCTAATATTTTTAATATGAGATTGAAACTTGTCAGCAGGAGTCACAGAAGCTGGCCCTTGCGGAATCAACTGGTCTGGATTCAAAGCAAATAAACAACTGGTTTATTAATCAAAGGAAACGGCACTGGAAGCCTTCAGAAGATATGCAGTTTATGGTGATGGACCAACCACCTCACTATTACATGGACAATGTTGTGGGTAATCCCTTTCCAATGGATCTCTCTTCTACGCCACTGCTCTGAACAATTAGCAGATATGATGCTGATCTTATATTATAGTAGTGTATTATTTATATACACAAACCCTGATATCATATATTATGGCGCAAATTATGCATTTCATATATCATATATATGCATGCCGTGCTTGTATGCATTTGGAGGTTGTCTAATATAAATTAAGACTGCAGTTAAATTAGTACATATGCTTGTTCCTGACTTGTCGCCAGAATATTAGCTAGGCCTGTATGAGCTACTTGTTAGAATGCCTATTGATCCGGTTGCCTAGACCAGTTAATGATTTTTGAGAAAATCCTGGCCTCGATCATCTAAACACATAATCAGAAAGAGAGAAAGCCTTTATATAAAATTGGATACTGACTGCCTAATAAAATGAGAAAGAGAGAAATTCTTATATGAAATAATGGTTTCTTTGTTTAGCATCAATCTATGTCAAAAAAAATTACTCTCTTTACAGGTTGTAACTTGTCAGTCATTGACTTCATGCAATTAAGAACATTTACGCACGAAATTTTTACAGTTTGTATTTGGTTAACAATGGACGAGACAATGTTGCTGCCATGGTACATCAAGATAATCTCTCTTTGAGTTAATTGCCATGGGAAATGGAAAAGCCCTAACCTAATTTAGCACTGTCATTGATATACTCATTAAAATCTTATAGTCATAGGCAGCTTTAGCCTAGGTCTGAGATGCGGCTAAAGTTTTGTACAAGTATTTGTAGTGTGATTTTTATCGAGATTAATGATAAAAATTTTAGAAATTCTAGTTTAGAGTTGCATATTTTATTTCGGTACTCTATTTCTCCACTTTTAATCCTATTTGAGAAAAGATTTTGTAAAAAATTAAAAAAACAGAGTGAAAATTGAGATGATTTTCGTTCTCTAATTGAAACGGGAACAGGGAGATCTCATCCATCTTTGTTTTTCTCAAAAATATTTTATTTTCTTATTAAAATTTTTTATTTTTTTTAAAATTATTTTTATTATTTAAAAATTTAATTATATTAAATTTATAATAAAATATTATATTTATTAAAATTTTTTATTAAAATACATAAATAAAAAAAACATAATAAAAAAATGAAAAATTGAGATTAGAAAAACGAAAAAAAAATTAAAAACTGGAGTTAGGGACGAGGTTACTTCTCCCAAAATTTCCTAGGTCGGGAAGGTCAGGGGATGGAGATGGGAAATTTATATCTGCTCTCATTTTTCTAAATATGTAAAACCCTACTCTAGTCAACTTACATCCATTCTATTTTTTTAAATGGATATAGTTTCCGAGCTCTTGATCATATTCGTCTATGCATGAACTTAATCTATGGCGTCATTAGATTGCATTCTCCGAAACAGAGAGCAAGAACAGATGCATTATGCGATTAATACGAACAAACATAACGTAATAACTGGCTCTCTACGACGAACGATCTGAGAAGAAGGAAGACTTTGTTTCCAATCAGTGCAAAGACGACATGTCGTATATATCTGGACGACGTATCGTGCATACAAACAGAAAATAACTTGTTGGGCTTTCATAGAGTCAGGCTCATTGGGCCCAATCCATTAAACTCTTCCTTCTTCCTTAAACCCCCGAAAAGCCCGAAACGAAAATAGCTTTCGGGGTTTTTCATTTGTTCGTTTTGTTACCCTCTTTCACAGTGCTGCCTTCTCCGAAACCATATTCCGGCGGGAAGATCGACGGGTATAGATTCTCCCAACTCATCCAACGTCCAGGTTTCAACTGCGATACCAGCTACCTCCTTTTTTTCTTCCTTTGATTAATAGTTACAGGCATTGAAGTGTATATGGCGCTGTCGGTCTCTAGAAGGTTTTTACGTCGTTTTGGGTCCTTTTCTGCGTTTGGCCGTTGCAAGTCTCCAAGCTTTCCGAATCAATCGATTCGAACTTCTCGTGGTAAACAAATTTTAAATTGTATCTCAATTTTTGTTTTTCTGGATAATGGAATTGTTTCATTTATTGAATTTCTATATTTTGGGCACTTTTAACAGATCTCTATGGCGCTGTTTCTGGGGATAACTCATTTCCTTTACAGGTAAGTTACTGTTGCTCTTGTTATTTTCTCTCATCGAGTAAATTTCGAATTTTTTTTGTGCATGTTTTTTTACATGTGTATTAGTTATGAGTGTTTGTAGAGAGTATTTATAATGATGAACTTGTAATTTAGCTCTCAAGGATGTTTTTTTTTTCTCAAGATTTGGAGAATAATTGTTTTCATCTATTGCTGTTTACTGAGTCTCTATGTTATTGTTTTATTGTTTTATGCAGCGTGTTTGTATAATCGGTACATGCCTCTCTCTCGAGTTTTCTTTGTTTCCGAGTCTTCTGATAGTGATTTTGTTGTAAACCCAATTTTGATGTTATTCGATGTAGGGTGGGTTGTCTTTTCTTGCTTGTCGGAAGCTTTCAACTACTATTCTAACTCCTGACTCAAGTGAAGGTGGTTTTCCTTCTGAATTATTGTCAACGAAGACTGTGCTAACGCCAGACCGTACTATAGGTATGAGTTATAGTTATTACTTGCTTTTGTTATCTTATATCTTATCGTTGATGGTGCTATAAACTTTGAATGTGAGAAATTTAAATGATGCTTCAGTGTGTTTTGATCATATATTCTGCATAAGTGTTTAATTCATGAATGTATCACGATGTAGGACTTCATCAGGACCTGGTAATTCCAGTGACAAATTTCCTTAATGAAGACAAGGGCTTCATGGTCTTGGCTGGTGATATTTTTGATGTACCTATTAGGAAGGACATTATCCATCGTGTTGTAAGATGGCAGCTTGCAAAACGACAACAGGTAATGCTTAGTCATTGTGTTGAGATGCCTGAAGCTTTTAATTAATGAGTGGGAAAGTTTAAAAGAAAATGTATGCATCAGGAACAAAAATATAATCTTCTAACAATATCCACTGATCAGCAATGGTTAATTTTATTTTCTCGCATCATTCTGTATGCATTTAAGAAGTTCTGGGTCACTGTGAAATCAGTGAACTTTTTATATGGTATGTAGTTGTATGTAAATGTAAATTGTGGGGATTTCATGTAGAAGAAATAGACATCATTATATGCTGAATGAGTTGGTCAACAGGGGACGCATTCAACAAAAACTATTAGTGAGGTTAGTGGAACTGGGAGAAAGCCATGGCGACAAAAGGGTACTGGTCGAGCTAGACATGGGACATTGCGCGGTCCCCAGGTAATGCATTGTTATCCCTGATTTATCAGTTTAGTTAATTTTTTTGTAATTTCATGGCTATCGTGTCTTTGGGATGTTTACCTGTGGCCATTGATGATATTTGTTTATGGTATTCAGTTCAGGGGTGGTGCTACTATGCATGGTCCAAAGCCCCGGAGTCATGCTATAAAACTGAATAAGAAGGTGAGGCGTCTAGGGCTGAAGATTGCTCTATCTGCTCGAGCAGCAGAAGGGAAGGTAACTATCTCGCTCTCTCTATCTATATAACACACATCGGCCAGACACTGTCTGATAGTAACAAGTGGACATTCTGAGTTAAGTATAATCAAGACTGGTATATTGGGAATCAAAAGGATGTAATATTTTCTGCATTGATTTTGATTTAGATGGTTCTCTTTGAGCTTATATGCTTTGCTGTCCTGCAGTACATATATCAGATTCCGGTGATAATATTTCACTGATAAATATTAGTACTATTCAGTATACTTTGAGAGTTTTTTGTGGTAGCTAAGAGTTGTCATAACAAGTCTGAACTTGGTGGTTCTAAGATTTTATAAGGCAACATTTTAACCGATTTTAGTAGTTTTGGTGTGCATTCTATTATATACCAAAGTCCCTTTCAGACTGAAAAAAGTGAAAAATAGATGGCATTTTAGTAGGTTACACGCAAAATTCAAATTATTTTCATTCCTAGGTAGGGCACTACTGTTTTGTCCTAACCCAGGTACCCAAGCAGGTACACTCCATATTATTTCTCTTCTCTTGTAATCTGCACTATATTATTTCATTTGGTAAGTGAGGAGGCTGGGCTTCTGCAAAGTTGAGTTTTGTTTATTTGCACTATAGTAGTTAATTTTTCTCTCTGCAATAGATTCACTTATAGTCCAGAGATTGAATTTCTCAATCTTTCCAGATTAGCTGTTTGTTAAAAGTCCATGGAAAGTTGCTTATTCCTTCTTTACTTTAATACTATGCTCTCATGAGTCACTACAACTGGGTTTCTCGTGGTGAATTTCCAGTTACTATTTGTGGTTGTGTGTTTTATGTTGTTTAAAGTATTACCCTACTGGCACTTGTTATGTTCTTGTCTTATATACACACATCACACACATGTTTTGTGTTCTGTTGTAAATGTGGGAAATTATTTTTAGGCTATTCTAATCACCATCCATCATCATTGTTGGTTTTTTATGTAGAATGTAGTGGGTTTCAATATATCCTTTCCCATCCGTGTATTCAATATGGCATTCTGAAATCACAATTGTATTCTATCTGTTGTGCTTTAGGTGTTGTATCGTTCTTTATTTTTTGGCCGCAACTCTTTATATCCTTTCCATTCATCGCTTTCAGTTTTACATGACTCGTGAATCTAACCTGGGAAAATTGTGTAAATGAACAGCTCGTGGTTTTTGACGATTTGGAAGTTCCCACACATAAAACCAAGTACGTTGTGAGCTATTACAATCAAATGGAAAATACAAAGAAAGTTTTGCTTGTCGATGGTGGCCCCATAAATGAAAAGCTGAAGCTGGCTACACAAAATCTTCATTATGCCAACGTACTGCCCTCAATTGTAAGATCCACAACTCAAATCTTTCTTATTTATTAATACATTCATTGTTTCTCTGCAAAGAGTGTTTGAATTATAAAAAATTGTCAAGCATTGGTATTTGAAGTTTCTGAAAGAAATTTGAATATAGCCTTAATTGGGTCCGTGGTCTTGAATGCAAGTTTTCTTGGATGCTCGGATTAGTTATTATGGCATTCGGCTTTCATCCCAAAACTTGAAAGCTTTTACATATCATGCATTTGCAGGGTTTGAATGTCTACAGCATCCTGCTTCATGACACATTGGTGATGTCTCGTGACGCCGTGAACAAGATTGTTGAGCGGATGCACACTCCAATTAACCGTTGAAGCATCATCGACCTTGCGCGCTGTACTCCTTTAGTCTTGAATACAAGTAGAAATCTTCAGTTATCTTCAAAGGGAGAAAAGAACCAAAATAATTTGTACTTCTTTTTGTTAAAATATGCAACGCATGGCGGGATTCCCTTTTCATTGTATTCAGTTTTGCCTTTCAGCTAGAAATTTTGTAGTTAAACCCATATCTTTCTTCCATAGTTTAATTCGCCATTGGTTTTTCCATGGCGAATTAAGAAAATCCATTATCTTTCTTCAAATGCTTTGCCTCCAATCACTGTCTTAACGTGATAATTTTGTAATATTTTATTAATAAGCGACCCCTTTGATGCTGCTATATGTTAACATATGACCTATGAATTCTATGTTCCATGCTAATTTCACTATCAAAATCAAATTGGTAAATGGAGACCTCAAATTATTTTTCGTCTCTTAACAGTAATTTGAGGTGTTTATGGCAGTAAGTAGGTGTTTGATGGGAAGGAAAGTGGAAACCAACTGTAGAGGATAGGGATGAAGGGAAAATCAGGAGCTGCAGTAAAAATCCAGGTGGCACTGTATGATTGGATATAGGAAGGCCAACTGCTAGTGACTGAATTAAAGACAATATTGGTATTAAAAGGTAAAACAGATAGATTTGAGTTCGTTAGCTAAATTAATATTTAATTAACCTTACATATAAGAAAACACACTGTAATTCTGCTCCACAGTGACACTCTCTTCTCTTCTCTCTCTCCCCCTCTTTCTTCATGAGGAGGTTCTAGGGTTTCTGTTCTTCCCCAAATTCTAGGGTTTAAAGTATTAACACCCTGCATTTCCACTGTAGAAATAAAAAATTGCCTGCCTTGAAAAATCTGCCCTCGAAAAAAATTTCTTTTTTTGATTTTAGCTATAAAAAAAACCCTAGCTTTAATGGCCAAAACTAGACCGGGAATCGCAACCAAGACCAAAACTGGCAAAAGGGACCTTGAATCTTACACTATCAGAGGCACCAACAAGGTTGTTAGAGGTACGTATTGTTTAAGCTGTCTCTAACCTTTATAATTTTGTCTTGCTATTTGTATATATATGGTGTTAAAAAAGGTTTTTTTGATGGTCAAGATGTGATTTTTATGTAGTTTTGCATCTGGGTGTTTCCATTTCTTATGCGTACGTATCTCTCTTAATGTCTATTTCTACTTGTAAGAAATGGTGTTTTGATGGTTTTGCGGTCGGGGATTGTGTTCTTTTATCTGTTTGCATGTGTGTGTATAAATTAAGAAATGCTTGTTTTTTTTTTTTTTTTTTTTATGGTTAAGGAGTTAATTTGTGGTGATTTTGCTGTTGGGTTCTTTTCGTTTTTATATATGTATATGTTGAGAAATGTGGTTAGGATGGTTAACGAGTGAATTTTTGGTCGGTTTTGCAGCTGGGGATTGCGTGCTGATGCGACCATCTGACACTGGTAAGCCCCCGTATGTAGCTCGAATCGAGAAGATTGAATCTGATGCTCGAAGCAACGTTAAGGTCCGTGTCCGGTGGTACTATCGCCCAGAGGAATCACTTGGAGGAAGGAGACAATTCCATGGAGCGAAAGAGCTCTTTTTATCAGACCACTATGACGTGCAGAGTGCTCACACAATAGAGGGAAAGTGCATTGTTCACTCTTTCAAGAACTACACTAAGCTTGAGAATGTTGGTGCTGAAGATTACTATTGTAGATTTGAGTACAAGGCTGCTACAGGGGGGTTTACACCAGACCGTGTTGCTGTGTGAGTTTTGTTGCTTTATTATTGTTTTTGAGTGGGATGTGGTGTTTTTCTTTCAGCCATTGAGGTGTTTTTTTTTTTTTTTTTTTTTTCTGTTTTGTTATTTTGTTTTGAAGGTATTGCAAATGTGAGATGCCTTATAACCCGGATGATCTTATGGTACAGTGTGAGGGGTGCAAGGACTGGTAATGTTCTTGTCTGCTTCTTTTTTGCTAATTTACTTTGGTAACAGATAGTGTTTCAGTTTCCCTTGTGATTCATAAACAACATTAGAATTTAAAATATTGGATGACTGGGGTATGCAAAGATCGGGAAGAAACATTAGACTACGTTCTATTAAGAAACTTGAATTTTTCGTGGCTTGACTCTTGAATTTGATTGTTTCTCTATGTTTTAATTGCTGGATGGACCTTTGTTTCTTTTGTCATGATTTTGATTTTAGTTGGTCCAGCTTGTGGTTAAGTAAAATTATATAAATCCCATTCCCTGTGATAACCATTTGGATATGAGTGGTAAAATCCATTTTTCATTTTTCTTTTGGGGGTGGAGAGGGGTAGGGGCAGTGCCGTGATGAACACTGGGACTTTAGCTGGATAACTACATCCTGGCAAAATTGTGTCAAATTCCACAATATACTTGGTCTATTTCTGCTAATCTATGGGACTCATACTGTTTGTATACCATTCTGATTGTAGGTATCATCCTGCTTGTGTGGGCATGACTATTGAAGAAGCAAAAAAGCTCGAACATTTTGTTTGTTCTGAATGTTCGTCTGATGATGACATCAAAAGAACCCCAAATGGATTTTCTTCATCGCCAGCAGCTGATGTCAAGGTGAGACTAGTTGGGTAGTTATTCCTGCATCTGCAAAGTATGTTGTCTGGGCTGTTATTTGGGTGGAAATGTTCAGAAATCAAGATTTTCTGTGACTGGTTCTTCAGATATAAAGGTTATTTCTGTGGCTGGTTTTTCAGATATAGAGTTTATTGTTATTATTATTTATTCATTGTTTTAATAAAGGAAAATTATAAAACTCTTGTCTATCTTATATTGGAAGTGCTCACTTGATGATAAAAGATATTTGAAACCAAGGAAAATGTCTTCAGAAATGCAATCCCAGCAAATGAAATTTTTAACAGTTTATGCTTCTTTAGTGTCAACTATTGATGCCAGTCTAAGGTATCTTTGACCACGTTCATTAAATTCTTCGTTGTAGTCTGAATTGCTTTGGCCATTAGCCAGTTGATGATGTGTTTTAAGATGAAAGATCTTGCAACACTTGTCTCTGCACTATATAAACAAAACATTTGAGGTTCCGGGATCAAATCCATTATGTAGTCCATGGGTGTTAGGGGCTTTCCATGAAGCAGAAAATGTTAGAAGGAAAAAGAAACATACATTTTAGGAGCTGCTCCTCTTTCGTGATAAATATGGTTCTCATTTTAATATTTACCCAATATATCTGTAGTTGAAATTTTTCAAGATATAATCTCAGATAAATAAGTGATATATAACATTTGTTGATAATGTAACTGGCTGTTCCTTCTGTGGTTCATTGGACATGTTACTCAAGTTAATGTGGTTATTGGATATATTGAGGCTTTCAGATATGGGAATAAGTTCTCTTCATATCTACCAATGAATGGAAGTAGCGATTGATACATGAATGAAAATAATCATTTTTACCTAATGTATGGATGTGAGCCAATGATGATTGATCAATAACTGGTGCACTAATTCAGAAAGCTTGACCTTTTTGTTAAACATATTGGTACAGATTTTTGACACAAGCTTATACTGTGTTCAACTTCTTAAAGCAAACTAACTTGAGCTATCAAACTAAACTCTTTATTGTGTTTCTTAACTTTGAAACTAAAGGTCACAATCCTTGAATGGTGATGTGTAATCTTTTAGCCCTATCAATCACAATCCTGAGAAAATTAATATTGCAGATCCCATCCTCTTTGATTGATTTCTTCTTGTAGACAATGCTGGGATTTATATACAAGTTCTCTTATGAAGTGCTGGTTATATACTGGGATTTGGGTTCTTAATTGAGGAATCTTCTCTCAGTGCGGCTTAATGCTTCCGTGAAGTTAGAATTTAACATTTGATGAGTTACATTTGCTTGTTTGAATGCCATGCTCGTAGTTTCTTATACATGCTGATTAATTGCATTCACTGTCAAGTTTTGATGGACAGATATGTAAGCATTATGTGCCCTGTTATATTTCGCCCTTTTCTTATTAGTAGCACTTATCTTTGGAGGATTGGAATAATACATATATCCAATAGTTAGTTTGACCTTGAATCATTTACATTTAATAGTATCTGCTCAAATTGACCATGTGATACGATCTATAATATTTTTTATTCTGATGTCTGGCAATTTCCTGTTTCTGATGTTCAAACATTTTCAATCAATTTGGATATGAACATTTACATTGGAAGATGTGATAGACCTTTGTACATGCCTGAGTTGAGTTAACAGTTGACAGTAATGATGACAATTAGTTGTATCACAACATTTGCACATGTTCATTCTATAAAAGGTGCTTTTGGCTTGTGCATTATTTTGATATCAAGGTCCCATCATGTCTACATGAGTAGGTAAGTATTGATTTGATTACATCATGAAGTTGAGTTGTGATTCATTTGTTGTAATGTCAATGCCACAGAACCTATAATGTTCACTCTTTCTAAACTCTTCTTACTTGTCTGCCTTACTTACATTATTGGTTAATGAAACCTAATGATCTTTGTTACCAGGTGGAGCCCAAGCGGCGGAAGAGATGAGAACATTTTGGGGGCATTGCATGGGATGCATGAGGGCGGTGGCTGGTCTGCCGGTTTTAGCTCGTAGAATGCTGCTGTGTAAGTTGTATAGTGCGGAATGCTTTGTCGTGCTCTGGTCAGACTGGGGGGTTTGTTAGTATTTCGTTTATTTTGAGACAATATGTACTTATTCTAGGTTTAGGAAGTTCGTTCTCTTTTTTTGGGTCTGTACTGTAAGAATACAATTGTAGTTCACTGATACTAAACATTTAAACCCAGAAATTTGAGTTTTAGTGTTTCTGTGAATTGGGTTTTCCAAATCCGTTTTTTCATGCTCACATTGGACTAAGCATGTGGATACTATGAAAAATAGTATTTAAAAACCGTTTCCCGGTAGG
>JAXCLQ010010360.1:25921-41972 GCA_035584115.1 Cedrela odorata
AGCATTACCAAAATGGATTGTGTGATGAAATTTTTGTACCTCAGCTGGCGAGAAAGAAAAGTAACGGTCAATTCCAAGTGGGGCTAATTTAGTAATTTTATCCTGAACAACTCATTAGTTAACAGCTTTATTCACGCTAGCAATGAGGTTAAGGACATGGTTTTGCATGACGCTCAAACGAACCTTTAATTTCCTTCAATATTTGTAATCGAACTGACCTTCCAAATTTCCATTTCCTTCCTCTGTAAACATGGCAAATAAGGTTGATGCATCAACTTCATCACACTACGCAGCTCTTCTTCTCTTCTTTACGACGAGTTTTATCGCTTGTTTTGCTGAAGAACGAGACATATATTTGGTTTTAGTTGAAGGAGATCCAGTTGCATTTCATGGCAGCACTCCGAGTGGCAATGATAAAAGACGATCCAATCTCAACAGGTAGAATTCATATGGGATGATTTTGTAACTTAGTTCATATAATTTTAATCTAATCTGTAAATCTCCAAAATTGTTTTGTGGTCCCCACTAACAATTAATTTCCATAGCTTTCTCAGCTTATTAGTAACCGAAATTAACAGTTTAATTTTTATGTGAATGCCTAGTGATATTTCCGAAGCTCATGCAAAGAAGTTGGTGGATTTTCATGACCAAATTCTGGCAAACACTTTAGAAACAGGAAGCTACAACAAACTATACAGCTTTAAACACATTGTTAATGGCTTTGCAGTCCACACCACCCCATCCCAGGTCCACATAAACTTAATTCTCTATCACAAATATTCAGAATATTTTAAAAAAATCTTAGTTTCTGAATAATTTATGACCATTTCAGGCAAAGAAACTCGAAAATGTTCAGCAAATAAAGCTTGTAGAAAGAGATAGAAGAGCTAAATTGATGACATCTTACACTCCTCAATTTCTAGGGCTACCACAAGGAGTTTGGACACAAGAAGGAGGAGATAAAAGTGCAGGTGAAGGAATTGTGATTGGTTTTGTTGACACAGGAATCAACCCTTTACATCCAAGCTTTGTTTACGATCCCTTGAATCCGTTCAAGTCAAATATTTCTCATTTTTCCGGAGCCTGTCAGCCAGGACCTCGTTTTCCGGCGATGTCTTGCAATGGAAAGATAGTTTCCGCTAGGATTTTCTCGGCAGGGGCTCAAGCTGTTGCTACTCTTAACACTTCTGTGGACTTTCTTTCCCCGTTTGATGCTGCTGGACATGGCAGGTAACGTAGTTCCCTTGTTTTTCTTTAAATTTGAGCTTCATAATTAGTTTTACGTTTTTCACGTGAGCAAGAATATGGGTTATTTTCAGTCATGTAGCATCAACTGCTGCCGGAAATGCTGGTGTTCCAGTGGTGGTGAATGGCTTCTTTTATGGACAAGCCAGTGGGATGGCGCCACGTGCCCGGTAAGTTGTTGATTTTTTATATTGCATGGCCATTCATTTTTTCGTCTTTGCAGCGTTGCACTTGTAGTAAGCAGTGGAATATTAACTACTTTTTGAAACTTTTTCAGGATTGCAGTTTATAAAGCTGTGTATCCAACAGTAGGAACTCTTGCGGATGTGATTGCCGCGATTGATCAAGTGAAATTAACAATCCCAGATCGAGAATTGATAATCTTAAATCGATATCACTCACAGAATTCTAAGTAATACATCTTTATTTGTTCATGCAGGCAACCCTAGATGGGGTGGATATCTTAACACTCTCCGTTGGACCAGACGAACCGCCAAGAGATACCATCACTTTCTTAGGTATTTTCGATGTTTTCATGCTCTTTGCTAGAAGGGCTGGAGTTTTCGTGGTGCAAGCCGCCGGGAATCAGGGACCAGCCCCGTCAACAGTAGTGTCTTACAGCCCCTGGGCTGTAGGTGTCGCTGCTTGCAGTACCGACAGAATTTATCCCGCTTCTCTCCTTCTAGGAAATGGCCAAAAAGTTGGAGGTGTAGGATTATCAGGTGTGTGTGTATATATATATATATATAGCGGTTATCAAGAATTATTCAAGATCATCGTGTTCAAATCTCGTAATATATTTGTGTTTCTTGCTCAGGGCCAACTTGCGGAAAAGGATTATTTCTTTCCAGGCTAGTGTTGGCCAAGGACGTGCTTAAGATAAATGGGACATTTCCCAGGACTCCGCAATACATTGAAGAGTGTCAATTTACGGAAGCATTTGAGCCAAATCTTGTGCAAGGCAGTGTTGTGATTTGCACTTTCTCGGACGGGTTCTATAACCAAACTTCAACCCTTACTGCCATAATCGACACAGCAAGAACTCTAGGATTCATGGGTTTTATTCTGATTGCAAACCCAAAATTTGGAGATTTTATAGCTGAACCCATTCCCTTTTCTGTTTCTGGCATTCTGGTCCCAAAAGTCTCAAGTTCACAGGTACTAGTAAATATCACATTGAAAACATTAACAAGAATTATGGTTTTTTCACCAGGTAAAAAAAATGCTGCTCTGTTTTGTAGATCATTTTGCAGTACTATGAGCAACAAACAGACAGGGACGAGAGAGGATTTGCTACCCAATTCAATGCACAAGCTGGCATAAGAGAAGGAAGAGTTGCTTCATTTGAAGGTCCAGCTCCCACAGTCAGCAGATTTTCTTCTAGGGGGCCGGATTTTTTTGATATGAACAAAAATCCTACTGATGTACTAAAGCCTGATGTAATTGCACCAGGACACCAAATTTGGGCTGCCTGGAGTCCAGTTAGCGCCTTAGATCCTATACTTACAGGTAAGAATGCAGAAATTTAGTACTAAATTGAGTTATTTAATTTGTTTTCTAATGCTTACACTTAGAAATTGATCTTATTAAACTTGACTGCTTGTGTAAGGATACAATTTTGCACTATTGTCTGGTACAAGCATGGCAACGCCACATATTGCGGGAATAGCAGCTCTCATCAAACAATACAATCCGTTGTGGACGCCGTCAATGATTGCGTCCGCCATCTCCACCACTGCCACCAAGTATGATAATTTTGGAGAACTTATAATGGCAGAAGGATTCGATATCGGCAGTATGTACACTTCCACTAATTTCGATTTCGGCGCCGGCCTTGTGAGTGCAACTCGTGCCATTGATCCAGGCCTGGTTTTATCATCAGGTAACTTTCTTACTGCAGTTTTGGAAGTTGTTTAGTTTTGCTTCAGGAATCTCATATATGCAATGCATGATCCTGAAATAGGATTTGAAGACTACATCAGTTTCTTGTGCTCTTTGCCCAACGTTGATCGGATGTCGATCAAGGCGAGTACTGGAGTATGGTGCAGTCAGTTGCTTAGCCACCCGGCGAACCTGAACCTTCCGTCAGTGACAATTTCAGCGGTAACAAGATCCTTGCAGTTGCGACGGAGTTTCAAGAATGTTGGAAACAAATCAGAGACATACTTAAGCTCAGTTCTGCCTCCTGACGGAACAACAGTTAGCTTATCTCCACCTTGGTTTACTGTAGCTCCACAGGGATTTCAAGATTTGGACATACAATTCAATGTGACCCAAGCATTGGATGATTTTAGCTTTGGCGAGATTGTTTTAGTGGGAAGTTTGAATCATATCGTAAGAATACCAGTATCATTTAAACCAGTTTCAATGTTGTAAATCAAAAGTTAATACAACTAGAATTGGAACCGGTTGAGATTCAATACAGCATCATGTTTTATTCAATCAGACTTTCGTTTGTCGACTAATTGCTTGCAATTTTGCCTATCACAATGCCCAGAGTTGAAATTAATGAAAAGAAGTCTTCAAACGCCGATAGGCTTTGCATCTTTTGTATACTTTGTATAAAAATATTGCTACTGGGCATACGCCCGGTAAAAATTCTCAAGTTTTTACATCTGCAGGACAGGACTCATTGGGGTATAACTCAAATGAAAACCAATGAAAAGATAAATCAAAATGAATGAAAAATAATACATGTCCAATAACACAAGCAGATTAATCTGTAGTGCACATACACTCTTTACACCTCGGATATCTATAAACACTTCTTGCCTTTGGCCTGGCTTGAATGTGTTTAGTTTGTCTAACTGCCTTCCTAACTCTCTGTTCAAAGACTTTCCATTCTATAGTATAATTCTTCACGAATATTGCAGCAAGTCTGCGCTTGTTTGGCCGTATTGTCGGCATCTTCCCGCCTCCAAAGTAGATTCGATAACCAGATACCAATGATGACAGCTGACTCCCCGAGTCTGTCATGGCAAATGCATTGGCAGCAGTGCAGCCAATATAATCCAGTGCTGCTAGCTGTATAAGACAAAAGCTTATAGTTAACAAGAAATCAAAATTCATGAAATAAGTCATTACTGCATAAGAGCTGGTTTGAATTGTACTTGAAAAAGGGAACTAACATCTACCAACTTATAATAACTAATTTGAAATTTGCACTGACTGCACCGAGACAAATTACTTGGATAACAGTTACAAACCTAATATGATAAAACATTATTAGTTCCTGAAATTTTTACCTGAGATGAAAAGTTCTTGAATGGTTCAAGTTCAGTTGCTGAAAGCAAGTTCTCCTTAGTAACTAAATAAGGATATAAGCTGTTCAAAGCCGACAATCTTTGCGTCCCTCCATATATCTGTGCCCCAGCCACAAATATATGCGTCTTACGGTTGAAACCAAGAGCAGCAAGCATAAGTACTGCTTCTTCAGGCGTCAATGGACAGAGGCCCTCGGATCTGAGATCAGCAGGAGAAGGTAGCCTGCAAAAAGTCAAAAATAATTTCCTTATGTAACAAACTACAGTAGTTGAAAATAAACACTTTTTGTTTTGATTAAATACAAGGGACAAAACAATATGTCCTCACTCAATTTCTATGAATATACCAAAAGAAGTAACAGAAGTGCATACTTCGTTGTCTTCTTGAGTTGTGTCAACGCAGGAAAATGAATTTCACGATACGCTTCCAATTCTCGTTTCTCTTCTTCTCCTCCACCAAATTCACATAGAGAATGAGCTACCATGTCTATTTCAAACCTCAGATGTAGAGCTAAATACCTAGAAGCTTTTGTAGACTGAACCCTTTTTTCCTTCGTGATTGATTTTGCATATGGACCAACAAGATAACGATCCAATGGCCCAAGATGACCTTCATGCTTACGCAACCTCTGAAGAAGCAAAGCACCGGTTTCTTGTATTTTAGGAGCAAATTGTAGTGCGTAAAAGTTACATCTACATCGAAGTCTCTAGATCAAGTCTCCAATCAGGAAGAGCAAAGTAAGAGAGAGGAAAGGCATAACACTAAAAAAGACCAAGTTATGATGACAAACCAATAAATAATGCTTGCAATCTATAGAACTTAAATTTTACTAGAATAACAAAGGCCACGAATTCACCTGCAACTGGAAAGGTATTGGGTCAAAGGCCAGACGATTCCCAAATCCAAGAAGATGGACAACCCTATTTCGAAGTAGAATTGGTAGAATGTTTTTCAAATAAAAACTTGGTTTGGACTCTTTTGGGATGTCTACATCTGTCACCTGAAACAGAATTTGAACAACATTATAAATAAACACATCACTTATGCTACTGTTACATCAATTAAGAAGTGTACAAATTTGAGTAAGGAACTCACAACACTACCAATTGCCTCCAAATCTAATGACTGTAGCTCATTTGAAAGTTCCTTCACTATCCGAATATCAGGAGTCAAGTAGTCAATAAAATGTTCCTCCTGATAGATATCGCTGAACTGACTATGAAATTGCAAAATTTGATATTGTTACTTACTTTCCATCTAGAGCAAATACTTTATAATTTGAAATCAGCCAATCATTCAAAACTGCCACTCAAAGTAGCTAAATGTGGTTTAATATATGGACATATGTATACTGCCTGAACAAAACCACTTTATTCAAACTGAATCCTAGTCATTTTGTGCAGAATACCACCAAACAAGTCACAGTAAAGTTAACCATTGGAAGCAAGGGAAAGCTTAAAGTTGGAAGAATGGAGCAAACTATAAAGCTGAACGATTACTGTAAGAAACCTACTTATATTTTTTATCCAGCAATTAGATGAAGCTTTTCCAAAATGAATAAAATGTTAACCAGAAAGAAGGAAGCAAGGTAAAATGGTAATAACAAACAAGTAAAAGAAAGAAACAAATATGTTACCTCGCATCTCTCCAGACACTACTGTACATAAATTTGGGAACAACAAGAGTTGCATTAAGCAATCGTGCTAGAACAACAGCATTGCAAATCTGTTTATAGTCAGAACACGGGTTTAGGCAATAGAAAATGGTATGAAAAAAATGTGTCACCACTTCAGAAGTAAAGCTTGTGTACAAAATTAACAAAAAACCATGATTTAATGACACATAATAGAGAGAGATGAAATTGCATCACATGCAACACTTACAGCTACTCGCTGCTGGTTCATTCCACCATTTGCCGTGACCAAAATGTATCCATTATTTCCCCCTATTAATTACGGAAATTACAACTGAAGATCAGCACCAGTTGTTAATTCACCTACAAAATCCATATTCTTACTTATCTTCCAAGATAAATAAATTATGTCTCCACATAACTACACCTGTCCAAGCACATGCACACACAACAAATATTCTCACCACTAGGTTCCCAGTTACGTTGATTGGCACAAGGTTTCCAAGCAGAAGCAGGAACCACTGGCTCCTGCCATAAATCTTTTGGCTCACGTTTATTCTGACCCTATATGCCATCCAGCACACCCATCACCAAATGATGCAAACTAAGCACTCCAGTGAAAAAGGATTATAATACAACATTAAGAATAGATATTCAATTACCTCTGCTAGGGCATGAGCAGCCAGAGCCAACATTCTTCCGTAAACACCATACTGCAACCTCTTACCTTTACCAAACTTTTTCAATTCTTTCTGCAAACATCATAACCATTTAAAAAGAAAATCAAAACAAAATGCTAATTCACTATATAAATCAAGACCTTCGAAATAAATTAGCTCCTAATTATCCACTAACACTTCATTTTCTCCAATCCTTATTCTGATTGCAATATGCTAGTCATGTGACCTAAGCTAAAGGTTACAAATTGAGTTAGCAAATTCCAAATTTCAAGTAATTAACTTTATTGCAATGAATTTAATGCAACATAAGGGGCATACCTTAACAGAAACTGAAGCTGAAACCGAAGAAGAATTCAATAAAGACTCGCTTATTTTACCATGATCTTGTAAACTTGAAAGCATAGACCAATTAACAAAGAAGAACAAACAAATCAAACCAATCACAGCTACCAAACTCTTCACTCTCTTTCTTTGATACCAAATCTTTCCTCCTTTTCTCTTTGCATTCCTTAACATAGAATATTTCTCTTTCTCAAAAACATTATCATTGTTATGCAAAAACCGGCTCGACTCCAGCCTCGGCGAGCTCTGTCGGCTGCTCGGCATGGTAAGAGAAGCAGACAGAAAATTGCTGGCGTTGGACCGATCCGACACGTCATATTCTTTGTCAGATTCGATAAGAAGATGATTTGAAGACATTATACTGTGTTTCGAGATGTAATCGGAGACAAAATTCTGTTTTTAACAAGGATGCTTGTCTAAGGACAAGGAAGCGAGAAAAACGGCGGCGTTTGCTTGACCTGAGTTGAATTCGGTTTGCTGGAAGTGTAAGTTCCGGCGAGGAGCTCCGGTGTTCGAACGGTGTCGTTCGAGCAAAATTTTGGAGAAAAGTCTGGCGGTTTATGGTTAGTGAACAGATAAGCTGAGTTGAGTGCGATTTGACCAAAGTACCAGTCCTCATAAATTTCTTCCCATGTATGGCTTTTAACTACACAATTAAATTAAACCTAACTTTGTTTATTAAGTGGTAATTAAATGAACTAGCCAGCCAATTAATGAATAATTTTTAACTTAAATGACCCATTTTGATAAATTATTCTTAAAAAATTACAGGACGCACGTGGGACAACCTGTTTCGGTTCATTAAGCACGAGCTTTCTCACATGAGCATTTTGCCTGTACGGAGTTAGCGTCCGAATTTCCTGACCGAATCTAAACAGTCGAAACTGGCTGGCAATGTCTGGTAAAAATGCAGGAAAAGCATGGAAATTCATTGAAGTTTATACAAGAAAGTTATCAAGGGAAAAATTTTATTTATTATGCTGCAAAACATCTTGTATGTGCATCGAGATATCCGGAGAAATTTTTAAATTACAATAAATTGCAGCATTTTTGGATAAATATATGTACCTTGATTGGCATTATGAACAGAAAATTGCAGATGAGTTTACAGGACATAATTACATATCTTTTCAATCATCGTTTAAAACCCTTTGGCATCTTTTCAACCTTGTGTGGTTATTCGAGTCTTCTTCTGACCTCAGCATGGTGTATTCAAAATCAGAAGCTTTACTTTCATTTTCAACTAAGCTGGTACAGTTAAAATGACATGTCAATGGCCTCATGTTCTGTGGTCTTATAGGCAAATCCTGATTCATCACTGGGACGCCTTTTGACAACGCTTGCCCTTTGTACTAACCGCACCAATGCTTGCACAACTTCAGACATGGGAGGCCTAAACTCAGGTTCCGGCTACACAAAGAAACAAAATTAAAAATGAACAATTCTCGAAGGCAGGAAAGATTCTTCCATTTTAGTTCTAGATGACTACTATGTTACAATTACAATGAGAATGAGGGTTCTGATAAGTGATAACTATTGTCAATGGCATTTTATTTTATTCCAGAAGCTTTGAGATAAATTCAATCTTAGCATCAGTAAAACGGCTTACCTGAACACATAGAGCAATAATGTCGGCAAAACGTGACAGAGACTTTGCAGGATACATGCCATTCAAGGCAGGATCAACCATTTTTGCCAATGCATCTATGTCATGTAGCTGGGGAGTCGCCCATCTCACAAGTGATTGCTCTGATCTCGGCCTTGAACTACAATCAGGAATACAAGAACAGCAACACCACACAGGTAAACCAACTTCCAGAAAGTGCACACAGCATTATAACAACTCAAAGAGCAAAAATACGACAATTCAGTAGTTGACTACAAGGTTTACCTGTCCAGCGGCTTCCGACCAGTCAACAGCTCTAACATCACCACTCCAAAACTGTACACATCACTTTTTACAGTGTATATACCAGACAGGGCAAATTCAGGAGCACTATAACCGAATGCACCAACCATCTGTGTTGAAACCTGTCAAATGTGAAGGGAAAGGGACATATCAAGCTGCCGTAGATGTTAAAGAAAAAGCAAGTACCATGAAACATTAATTGTTATCTTATTCCGGGCAATCACCTGTCTCTCTGTGTTTGGTGTTAGAGCAGCTAAACCACAATCTGACAAGTGGGGATTGAGCTCTTCATCGAGTAAAATGTTTGCCGACTTGAAATTTCTATGTACAACGGAAGGCAAGCACACTTCATGCAAGTACCTGATAGACACAGCTATAGTTTAAAAATGAAATGCACCTCAACCACTGACAGATCCTCAATTTGGAGCAGAATATGAGAAAGAGGGAGAGATTGAGACTTAAAACATCATACACATGTAACATACTCTAAAGCCCGAGCAGTGCCTAGTGCTACCCTAACACGTGCATTCCAAGTCAGGTTCTTGCTGCTATCATCCGCAAAGTGCAGCATATCATGAAGATTACCATTTCCTACATATTCATAAACCAGAAGACGCTGGCCATGCTCTGCACAATATCCAGCCAGTGAAACAATGTTTGGGTGCCTCAAGCGGGACATATTAGAAATAGCTTCCAGAAAATTATCTTCTTCCTGTAATGACAGTGCTGCATTGTCGATCTTCTTAATCGCCATTATCTAGTTCACAACAAACACAAAAAGATTAAATCATTACATGACCAAAAATTTATGTCTAAAGTCATGATGTGATAGTATTGCCTGATGCCAAAATTAACAGTTGAACTGGTGATATCAAAATCATAAAATATGATATAGAAAGGAGGAACCATATTTATTAACATCATTTTACATTATTTCTCGTTGTTGATTTAGAATCATGGGTTGTTAAGTACAACCTTTAGTGCAACAGTAAGTTTGTTATAAAATTAGCTAAAACCTTCATGGTGAGGTATGGCAGGGGCACTGAAATTCGATGTGTATAAAAGCTGTCTAACATGATATTTTCTAACATCTCCAAGACAATGAGCATAAACCCCAAAAGAGTTTACATAACAATTTGTTACCCAGGTTCCACCTATCAACTAGGCTGCAGGCAAAGTGTAAGACCTGATACATATCCAAATCACAATGTAGGACAGAAATTTGAAGGTTGCTGTGTACAAACAGGGTAATAGAGATATAAATAATCCAATCAAATATCACTAAAAAAAATGAAGAGAGATGTTGAAGAACACTAGCTGATTCTCACCACAGAATTGCTGCAGTAGCAACTCCTTAGTGGATAAAACAATTACTAATTAAAAATTTTGTGCCGCGTCTAATCATTATGGACCATGGGAAAAAAATTAATTTTACTAAATTTACAGCATGATTATGTTACCTTCCCATTGGAAAACTCTGCTTTGTAGACACGGCCAAGGGAACCTTCACCAATAATAAATTCTTGACTAAAACTATTTGTGACTGTTTGAAGAGAAGCGACAGTATATGAAGTAGCAGTGATAGGTGACTTTATTTTCTTTATTGATCCATTTTTTGCCACCCTCTCGACCACCAACTTTTCTGCAGGTGGGGGTGTCAGATCAGTAACAGCAGCAACACTTTTCACCCAATGCTCATGCATCTCAATACTTGCTGCAAAAAGAAAGTAGACGGTGACATCCAAGCGGTCAGGATCGTGGCACTAGCCCTTCACACTCCAAATTGTTAATCACTACAGCTCAAAGCAAACCAACATGAAACAGAAAATATACAGTTTACATAGCAGTTACATTTAGGTAGTGTGGCCAACAAAATTGCATAAATCTACATCAATGAATTAGATCATAAAAGAAAAAACTTGTCATGCTTAGAAACTCTAAAATATTACTGTATATTGCTCCATAAAGAAATCGACTTTCATATATATTCTAATCCTACTAAACAGATATTGCAAATAAGTATATATGTAACCAAAGAACCAAATAAAAAAAGGGAAGGAAATATTTCAGGAGAGGGAAAAAAAACCTACCATTATTTGTGCTGACAGGGAGACTTCCTGCAGAACTTCTTGCACCTGTTACCTTTCTTTTTTTCTTTCGAATGCAATAAGACAGAGAAAGTAGCACAAGGGCAATCAGAAACACAGCACCCAGAACTATGCCCACAATAGATCCAACTGACAATCCCTTGTCAGAATCAGATGATTGGTTGTCTGAAGGTGAATGTGTGGCTGGTCGATGAGTTCTATTGTTGTGAGATCTACCAGGAGGTGGGGTAAATGGAGGTGGTGGCGGAGCAGTACCATTGTCGAATGAATTTCCATCATATCTAATTTATTTTCAATAAAAAAGTTAATCTTATTGCAAAAGTCTAAATATTACTAAAAGTAGAGAGAGAGAGAGGGGAAATAATCAGCATAAAAGAAACACATCGAGCAAAAGCTTACATAAAAGTTTGGATTTTATTGAGCTCTCTCGGTATCCAACCACTGAAATGATTGTTTGCCACATTTCTGTTGGATAGGATGAGATAAGAAAACACGGAAAGATAGTACAATTCCTACTTCAATGTAAAAGTAACAACTTACAGAGTAGTCAAAGGCAAAGCCGAAAGAACATTAAGAGAACCAGTCAATTGATTGCTCTGCATATAGCTGCCACAAATTCAGATATCATAAGCACTCTCATAGAACTTCACAAATATTGCAACCAAATTTTCCCCCTGAAAGGAAGCACTTTACTCACATTGAAGAAATATTGGACAATGAACTAAATGAAGTAGGAAGATCTCCAGAAAAGTTGTTGAAAGAGAGATCCCTGCATCATGAAGCAAGGTCACAAGTGAAACGAGCCAAAGAGTAATTTTTAAACATGAATATAAATTTCCATGTACAAACACCATATTTCAACTGCTAATATGGCAAATCATAACGAATAAACTCAATCATAATCATTTCGATGGCCAATATGCCAAGTAAACCAAAGCTAACAGAAGAATAATGACAAACTTGTATAGAAGTAAGATGCCTTACAAGGTTGCGAGGCCAGAAAGATTACCAAAAATGTCTCCAATTGACAGGGATAGTGAATTACGGCTAACATTCCTGAAGAATGGATTGTTTAATTAGGCAACATGAAATATTCTAAACTGAAACTGAATTCCAAATCAAATTCCATATCATCCCAAACAAACCACTTACAAATAAGAGAGTGAGACCATAGTAGCAATGGAATAGGGAAGATTCCCACTAAAGTTGTTGCTTGCAAGATTTCTGCATAATAATGAAGAACAATCAGTGCATCAAGCAAGTCAATAACAAGTTCAAAATAATAGAACCAATAGATAAAAGTAGAAACATTACAAGCTGGTAAGATTTGGCGGTAACTGATATGGGATTGTATCATGAATGTTGTTGCCACTCAAATCACTAGCGAAAAATGAAAAACCCAATCAAATTAGCAACTTATTAATCAACCAATATGAAACCAGCAACGGAAATATATAAAGAAAAAATTATCACAGTTTTCTCAATGATGTAAGATCTGAAAGCAAGTATCCCATTGTTCCACTGAGTCCTAATCCAGAAATATCACTGTTACAAAAATGAAAAATAAGAATCGTCACCTATATTAAAAGCTCATTAAATCACAATAGAAATATTAAAAATAAAAAAGCCACATTGGTGGTATTCAATCATACATGGAAACGACAGCTGATCCCTCGCAAATTACCCCTTTCCACGACTCTCCACACGGATCACCTCCATTGCTTTTCCAATTAGTTAGCTGAGAAGGACTGTTCAGTGAAGTGTACATGACTTGAAGAGCTTGAACTGAAACAAAAACCCAATTGAAACAACCATTTATTTTCTAATAAAAACTTATATTTAACATATTTTCATCGTTTAAGACCCCAGCTTAACTTACCGTAATCCAACCATAGGCTTACTAAATCGAAAAAGAAAAAAAACAGATTTTTTTTTTCTTTTCTTCGCCAAAACAACATTACACAATAAAGTTTCCACCTTCATTAAATCTAACTTTCTTACATTTTCCTGGGAACCAAACAGAACTAAAGGATTAAACTTTAAACAAAAAAAAAAGTTCACCAAAGTCAAAGCTTATTTCCTGACTTTAGCTCACTGTGAAGAAAACGCCAAACATCAATCACAACCAACCCGATCAATCAAATACTGAAAATAAGAAAACTAATCAAATAATTAAAAAAGAGAAGAAAAAAAATACCATCAGAAGAATCAGTAGTGCATTGAACAAGAGATGGAACTAAAAGGATCGACACGACCGACACTAACTCAGCAAAAGAAACATAAAAAACAAAGGCCTTTCTGACAGCCATTGTAATTCGAGTATCTCGTTCTCGGTTGACGAGTTCAGAGGTTCGGTTCAGCTGCGGCCGGATGCATGCCGGAGAAACGTGAACCTTCAGAGTTCAGACGAAGAAGAAGAAGAAGAGAATGAGAAGCTGTTAGAGGCATCGCCATTAAAGAAAAAGACAGGAAGAGAGAGAATAAGAAGAGAGATTCGAAGCTTGAGAGTAATGAAGAGAGAGTATGCTTGGTGTCGGCGAAAAAATAAAAAATTAATTTAAAAAAAAATGACGGAAAATTAAAAATGTTAACAGTTGAATGAAAAGTTTGGTTTAGACCAGGGCTGGCAGGCAACGTATGAACTTGACTCTGTGTATCGGGTCCGTCTCTTTCTGTCTCATTTTTATCTTCTACATCCCTTCTCATTTGGTTTTGGTACAATCCATTCAAACCTTTGCCACGTCAACCGAAAAAATTAGATTGGGATAATAACATACAGGTCCTTTTATTTTATTATTTTTTATTTTATATCCAATAGAATGATCTTTAAAATTTTATTTGATATAAATAAATAAATTATATTTTTACTTATAAAAATATGAATTATTTATTTAATAAGGAGATAATTATTTGGATATTCTATAAGATTATATTAATAAATGGTTGAAATCTAGAGATAGCATTATTTGAATTCTTATATATCATATCATCAAATAAATTATCCTTTTAGATTTTAAAATTTTCTTATAATAAATTATTATTTACTAATATAAGAAGAGTTATAAATTTTAAAGCTTGTGATTGGGTGTTAAAGTTTAATTGGTTATACAAAGAGGTAATAACATATTGGTCCCTACATTTTTTATTCTTTATATAAAAATGTAATTTATCTATATCAAACAAAGCTCTAATTTAATCTTTGTTGCAAAATCAATTATATTATAAGAGTATTGTCACTAATGCCTCTAAGAAGTATAATTTTTCGCGACAAAGTAAGGGCATTTGGAAAATACTTCTCATGAGTTTTGGAACGTTTTAAAAGGTTATAAAATGTCTAAAGATTTTGAAACTCTTGAGAAGTGTTTTCTCTTTTTTAGATATTTTTATTTCGCTGCAAAAAATTCTACTTCTTATAAGTGGTTAGAATATTTCAAAATTCTTAAGAAGTGCTTTTTCTTTTTTTGGATGCCCTTGCTTCATTGCGAAAATTTTTATCTCTTAGAGGCGGTTCATGATATAATGTAGCTTAATACTAATTAATTTATTGAAAGTAGCAATTATGAAAAGGGACTTATTTGATATAAATGAAAATTATTATGGATATATTGGTGAAATTATAAAAAGTAGGGATGAGGATGTTATTATTCCAATTTGAAAAATTCATGGGTACCCCCGAAAGTGGGGTATAATTGCAGTGATATCATTGATCCTTCACTTTTTGCGAGGGTATGAGGACAATTAGAAAGGTCAAATATCAAATATATCAGGCCTGAAAACTGAAGCTGACAGACAGATTGGGACTTGCATTTGGGGAATTTGTGAAAATGACTAAAATGTCCAATTGTGAAACTCACGGGAGTGTGGGGACTCCTACGATCTTTTTGGACTTTGGAAGGATCTAACTTTTTGGAGATGAATACATATATTTTGGTGACAAAATGTGCTTAAAAAATGTTGATTTGTGGGTCTAATTACATTCAAATCCCTGAAGTTTTATATTATTTGAAATAAAAATTTTTTTTTTAATTTATATTAAATAGGTCCTTAATCCATTTAAAGTGACCGAAAAACCTTTTAATACGAAGTTACTATTAAAACAGCTGAAATACTTTTTAACGTGATCTTATATATTCTTATATCGTTGATCAAAATTCAATGCTATAATCATATTTTGGTCATTTTAATAGGATCAGCGACATATTTGATACGAGTAAATAAATTATATTATTTTTTAAAAATATATATAAAATTAAAAACCCGTATATTATTATTACTCCATTTGCTTTATGATTATAACATATGTTCAAAAATTCTGACCATAATTTGTGATATATATGTACTTCTATATATGATCTAGGGGTCTTTTTGCTATCATGCAATAAGAAGGTGAGCTTGAAAAATAAGTAAAGTGGCATCTTTTAGGTCACTAGTTTTAACAAAAGGTTATATATTATAATTAGTATAACTAAAGTTTAACAAAAGCAAGATGATTAGTGGTGGCCACTCAATTTTATCCCCTTTCCCATGAATGGAAAAAGCAATTGTGCTGCTCGTGATCTGTCTTAGATTCTTCAACCCATGTATCAAAACCCCCAACAAAATCATTGCCCTTGACATCCATTCATTTATTCTTTCATAAGAATTGGAAAACATTTCAATCAATTACAATTGCATGTCATTAACCCAATGAATTTGATATTATCCCTCAAACGACGTCGTTGACTAAATTAAATTATTGCTTCCTAAAAAGAAAGGGCAAATTGCAGCAATACGAAAACAGCATACAAAATTTCGCAGTGGGGAAATAGGAAGCATCGGATTGGTGAAGATGGACGGTGGGAAGATGAAATCATAGAACCACGAAATTAGT
>JAXCLQ010010400.1:0-26658 GCA_035584115.1 Cedrela odorata
TTTTCAACAATCATTTCATGAATTTGATATCAGCATATAAAACATTCAAAATCTTTAATTTTCATATTATTTTCAAAGACATGCTCGGATATCATATTATTTCAAAAGTAATAAAAATACATGCACGATTTACTTATTATAAAGGGAGGGTAACCACTCCCACTAACAACCCTTTCACCTACTCAGTCATTTTCTTGGATTATCGTAACCTAATACCACACATATATATAACTTATGAATTCTACTATTTAAATAATCAATATAATTGTACTAAATGCAATTCTCGTGAAAAATATGACTAAATTCCTTACTATAATACATTTAACTAAGTGTAACTAATAATATCATTTTCTATATTTTCAATAATAAATTTTCATGGCTAATTTATTCTAAATATCATTTCTGACTATCCCAAATTTATACATTTTTGCCTAAGCAAATAAAAATGGCTGTGATTTAAATACTGTAGCAAAAGACTGTTTATGTTAGAGTACTGTAGTTAAATACTATTTATATCATATTTACTATACACAAATAGCTACTGTTCAAATTAAAGATATTGTGTAAACGGTTACTGTGCAGATCAAAGTTACTATAGCATTCAAAAACACCATAGCACCTTTAAAACACTATTCACCCGAGACAAAAACACTATAATTTCTTCCGATCAGTACTTAAATTAATACAAAATCAATTCAATACTGCATTTCCTACTCCAATTCAACACAATCTAATATTTTTTTTATACAAAATTAAGTAGAATTTTCTCAAATAAATAGTAACCTTCAATTTCAATTTATACTTAAAATCAAAATTCAAGCTTCTAACGCGTTATAAAGTTTATCGGTAACTAGAATTTAAAAGAAAATTGCTCGAATTCAAAATAATTTGGCCAGAATTTGAGAAAGAGGGAAGAGACAAGCTGTTGTTTTATTGAAAAAGAAGGAGATGAACGCATTGGGAAAGGAAAAGAAATGCATGCAAGGAAGAAGAAAATTTTACTTTATTTTGGTATGTAAAATATCATTGAGACCTCTATCCTTTTTAAAATTATAAAAATAACTTAAAATTTTGAAAAACTTTTGTTTTAGTCACTTTAAAAATTTTAAAATAACCTTCAATATTTCAAAATCTTTACAATTAAGTATAAAATTAATTTAAGCACAATTTTTTTTATCCAAATCCACTTATAACTTAACTTTATGAAATTAAATTTGAGCTTAAAAAAATAACACTATTTTAAACCCAAAAATTCAACCATTCATCCAAAAATTCTAAGTTATATGAAATTTTAGTTTAACCAAATAACATTAAATTATTCGATTAAATTTCTTAAATATTGTGGATGCTACAATTACAAAATTTTAAAATTATGGGCGTTACAAAAATAAACCCTAATTTAAGCATCGAAAGGTTTTTGCTGGACCACCGGCTTCACCCCTTAGATCTTGATATGATTTCAGCTGAGACAACATCAAAGCGAATAGAGAAGACCATCATTAGTGCATAGAGTTTCTAAAAGAATTTTTACTGCATCAACATCTGGTACTGTCTGTGAAAACTTGAACAAAAAGCTGTTAGTAACATCAATCAAGAGAAAGACCATGGCGTAGCACGGACTTACATAGCCAGGAAATGTATAACGATAAAAGAAAATATAGAAGAAAATTCTTTAAAAGCAGCGGCAGTAACTTACCTAGACAACGACAGTCAACAACCGCTTATTGGAGATGAAGATCGTAATTTAGAAGCCTCATCTCCTCACAAAAATCCTTCTAATAGAAAGGATAGAGAAAATGCTCAGTGGATCCAAAGATTGGCCAATAGTGAAAGGAAACATGCAGAAAAAGAACGACAAATCCTGACATTGGAAAAAGAAGTTACGGAGATGAAATGAATGCTTTAAGGAGGTTTCTTTAAACCAAGGGCTACTATGCCATCAGAAGTTGTAAAGGGTAGTACTTCTAACGTCTTATGTACCAATGATCATGAAGTGAGTCCTTGGCAAAATACCTCTAAGAAGAGATGTACTACTGCCAAAAATAGAAGGGAAAAATCTTTAACTACCCCCTAGAAAGGCCCTTTATACCTACTAACAACGATGCTGCTTTCGGGCTTATTGACAAACCTAATTATGAATCCTAACACTCGTCGAATAAACAGCGGACAACCTATAAACAAAAGCCAAAAGGTAGTTTGAGTCCAAAAGATATGAGGACTCGAAAACGACAAAAGGAGAAAGAGGGCTCTAAACGAAGCGAATGTCGAGGAAGAAAAAATAAGAAGTGTAGTGAAAAGGTTAATAACCTAGAAACTTATTTCAAGAGGTTGGTTGAAGAGTTAAAAAACCAAAAAAAGTGACACTTGAGGTGGGATGTTGAGTAGTGTCCCATTCGGGACTACACTACAAATCTCCCTTCTCCCTTCTCCCCCAAAGAATCTTAGACCTTGTTTTTTCTAAGAAGTTCAAGATGACCCCACATAACTCCTTTTACTTGAAAGACTGATCCATCTTTACATATGACCTTTTTTAAGGAGATGATGCTCATACAAGGGTTAAATGAATCCCAAATGTGCCGCTTATTTCCATTAACATTAAAAAGGTAAGCCAGGAAGCGGTTCACAAGTTTGACCTATAAGAGTATTCATAACTTTAACCAATTGTATAGAGTATTCATCAATGAGTTTTGAGGGGCGATAACTAGTTCTAAAACCCCAAGCTCACTGCTGTTAATGAAACAGGGAGAAGGCAAAAGCCTCAGGAACTTCAATTGAAGATATCATGATGAAGTGATGGGGCTAGGAGCTTATCATTATCCCTTAGCATTAGAATGACTCAAAAAAAAGCCTATGAGTTAACAGAGGGTGGCACATAGTGTGAAAACCATCCATTACCACTTATGAAGTGGCCTGAAGAAAGTTATTGGATGAGATCGAAATTAAGGTTCTGGTCATCCTTAAGTTGAAGGAAGAAAAGGCAATGGGGACACCTTCACATGATAGAATGCGGCCCCTAAAGTCGGATGACTAGAGAAGACGAGATGACAAGAAAAACTTTTGAGACATTAGCAGAAAAAATGGACAAGTGCCTAAACAGGTTAGAACTGGAAATAGAAAGGATAAAGTTCCAACAAGGGGTCATCACTCCCCAAAGAGAGATGAAATAAGAAGAGTGGTTCAGGTCTGGAAGCAAGGATTTTCACGTCATTAAATACATCTCTTTCACAAATCCTCTAAGAAACCAAAAGATGAGAAACTTTGCTGATAGAGCCCAGCTCTATAAAAGCGAAGCTGAGTGGAAGCATGAAAAATAAATTTTGTGAGTTCCATTAGAGTGCCAGACACTTAACGGATAAGTGCTTCGACCTTAAAGAACATATTGAGGTTCTTATTAGAAATAATTATCTGATTGATCTCGGCACTATAGATAAAAAGGCTGGATGTGAAAAGACGTATGAGCATTAAGCGATAGTAATCACTGGAGGGACTATATTGGCAGGAAGCTCGAATAGAGCAAGAAGCAAAAGGTTACCACAATCCCGATTATGTTTACGAATGAAGACAGGGTGGGAGTACACTACTCACATGATGATGCTTTGGTAATAACCTTAGTAGTGGAAACAACTCAGATCAGCCAAATATTGGTAGACATGGGAAGTTCGACTGATATCATTTTCAAGGAAACTTTAGATTCCTTAGGAATTGAAAACCTGAGACTAAGACAAACTGAGACAGCTCTCCATGGTTTCAGCAAATCATGCATCTATCCGTTGGGTATAGTATAACTACTTATCACTATAGAAGAAAAGCTTTATAAGAAAACCATGATGGTTGAGTTCCAGATAGTCGATCTCAAGATGTCTTACGTCATGATTCTTGGAATACCTTTTTTTAGGTCTATGAGGGCAGTAGAAAACATCCATTACCTGAAATTGAAATTCAGGGCAGGTAAAGGTATTAAAATCGTTATAGGAATCCAAAAGGAAGTCCGATCATGCTTCGCTACCTCTTCAAAAATCTCTTACTGCAGGTTTAAACGTCGTTTAGGAGAAATTTTAGAAACCAATGACAAGAACCTGGAACAAGGATGAATAATGGAAAGTTTGGGCTAGGAAGCCAGTCAGGGTAACATGCCATCGGTGGTAGAGCTAGTAGAAGAATTAGAATCTGTTATCTTGAACAAGGAAACTCCACAAAAAATAGTCAAAATTTGCTCTCATCTCCTTGAAGACTAAAAAGAGGTGGTTAATGACATTTTGAGACAACATATGAATGTGTTTATGTGGACACTTGAAGACATGCCAGTAATTGATCTTGGAGAAATCTCTTATCGGCTCACAATTGACCCCAAATATAAACCAATGAAGCAGAAAATACAACTATTCAATGTCGAATGTAAGGAAGCAATGCATATCAAAGTAGAAAAGTTGATGAAGGTAAGATTCATCAAAGAAGTCCATTATCCAGAATGGGTATCAAACGTAGTCTTGGTAAAGAAGTCCAATGAAAAATGGAGAATGTGCATGTACTTCATAAACTTGAATAAAGTTTGTCTAAAAGACAGTTTTCCACTCCTCAAAATTAACCAGCTAATGGATTCGACGGTGAGACATGAGCTATTAAGTTTCATAGATATATTCTTGGGATATAATCAGATTAGGATACAAGAGCTAGATCAAGAAAAAATTGCATTCGTAACTAACCATCAGTTGTGTTACTATAAAGTAATACTTATTGGACTAAAAAATACGGAAGCTACATTCCAAAGACTGGTTAATCGGGTTTTCAAGCTTTTGATAGGGTCAACTATAGAGGTTTATGTCAATGACATGGTTACTAAATTGTTGACAGCCTATGGCCATCTGAAGCATTTGGAAGAAATTTTCTCTTATCTGAAAAACAACAACATGAAGTTGAATCTTGAAAAATGTGCATTTGAAGTCTATGTTCGAAAGTTCCTAGGATATATGGTTAGTGAAAGCAGTATCAAGGCCAATCCGTAGAAGATAAAAGCAATACTGGAGCTCAAGTCCCCTACCACACTCAAAGAATTGCAAAGCCTGAAAAAGACTTTAGCTACGCTGAGCGCATTCCTATCTAAAGTGATAGACATGTGTTTCCTATTCTTTCAGATCATAAAGAAAGGAAAAAGACTGAGTGGATGAAAAAAAAAAGCAAAAATAGCTTTTAAGAACTGAAGTAATACCTCGCATCTCCACCACACCTGACAAGCCCTAGAATTAAAGACGTGTTATATTTTTATCTAGTGGTAAGCGACCATTCCTAAGCTTAGTCCTTGTAAAGGAAGACTCCGAGAAGATTCATAGACTTATCTACTACACCAGCAAGGCATTGTTAAACGCCAAGCCGAGGTACTCTCCTTTTCAGAAGTTAGCACTTGCACTGGTAGAAGCAATGAGAAAGTTACGAACTTATTTCTAGGCCCATCAGGTGGTTATTTTGCCAAACCAGCCCCTAAAGCAAATTCTCCACCGACTTGATTTTTCTAGCTAATTAGTAAAATGGTCGATTGAGCTCAGTGAACATGACATCTGCTACAAACCAAGAAAAGTTATAAAGGGGCAAGCTTTGGCAGACTTTGTGGCAGAGAGGTTAGTATCCAAACATCTCCTCGTCCGTCAAATTATGGAATACCCCTCGGGTTAAATACAAGAGAATCCACCTATGCCAAACATAGCCAAGTCGGTCTAGAATCTTTTCATCGACGGAATTTCAAATATGTAAGGAAGAGAAGCTGAAGTTGTCTTAGTAAGCTTGGATGGAATGGAGGTAATGTATTGATTAAGGTTTAACTTTAAGGTTAAATAATGAAGTAGAATACGAGGCTTTAATCGTGTGAATCAATTTGGCTCAAACTTTGGGGATCACATGCCTGGACATCTACTGTGATTCCTAACTGATAGCAAGTCAAACTGGTGGATAGTTCTAAGCTCGTGAAACTAACATGCAAGCTTACTTCGAAGATAGTTATGATATGGCAAATTTTGAGATTAGAGAACTCAAGAGCTGATATTTTGTCTAAATTAGCTTCCACCTTAAAAGGAAATACTCTAGCCTCGGTTCCATTCGAAGTCCTACAATAAAATAGCATTGAAGAAACAAACGACCAACTCATTGTAGCCAAACTTGACTCTCACTATTCTTGGATGGATGAGATAGTCTTAAATTAATGAAGGAAAACTCTTAAAGGACAGGGATTAGGTGAGAAATATTAAAAAAAAAGTTTGCAAAAAACACTATTATTGATGGAGGATTATATAAACAGGGTTTTAGTATTCCTTATTTGAGATGCCTAAAATCTAAAGAGGCTGCACAAATTCTGGATGAAATCCATCACGGAGTATACGGTGAACATGGTTGAGCATGTTCTATGGAACACAAAGTTTTAAGGCAAGGGTATTATTGGCCTACACTCTCACAAGACGTAGCTTGGGTTATGAAAACCTATCACGAGTGTCAAATATATGGCAATATATCAAGGCAACTGCTTAAGAAGTTGACATCCTTGACAAGCCCTTGGCCATTGTCCCAATAGGGATTGGATCTCATCAGCTTTATGCTCCTCGCTCTAGCTAACAAAAAGTATGCAATAGTGGTAATTGATTACTTCACCAAGCGGGTGGAAGCCGAACTGCTGGCCAGCATCACCTAGAAAAAAGTTAGGGCATTCGTGAAACAGAACAGTATTTATCAGTTCAAGATACCTTAAGTGCTGATTATAGACAAAAAAAAATAATTTTCTCAATTGATTTGTGCAGCTTTCTCAATTTGAAGTTTGACAACTCGTATTTCAGGGGTTTCTATGCATATTTCTCAATTGATCTCAGGTTTATGATATATGCTCATCCAAAGACTAACAGATAAGTGGAGGCTACGAATAAAGTAATTAAGAAGGCACTTAAAAAGAAGCTCAAAAAGCATAAGGGTGTATAGATTGATAAACTTCATGAGGTCCTTTGAGCCTTTAGAATAACTCCAAAGGTAGCCACCGAAGAAATTCCTTATCACTTAGCCTTTGGATGTGAAGCAATGATTCCAATCGAGGTCGATGTACCAACTTTTCAAGGCAGCAATTAATGACTGAAGTAAACATTTAGAGCTGGACCTGCTTGAAGAAAAAAGGGATTAGGTGATGATAAAGACAGCAGTCTACCAATAAAAGGTGGCCAGATACTACAATAAAAACGTTTAGTGTCGTACCTTTCAAATTAGAGACTGGGTCTTAAGACATGTCACCTTGAACACTAGAGTGCCAAAAGAAGGTGTTCTTGGGGCTAATTGGAAATGATCATATAAGGTCACCCAGATTCTGAGACTTGGAGTCTACAAGTTAAAATATCCAAATAGAAGTAGGGTTAAAAATTCATGGAATGCAAAACTACTGAACTTGTATTACCTTTGAGGATTGTTAGAGATTTGTAAAACTTTTATCCTAAAAATAAATAAATTTACTATTTTTCAACATCAGCAAGACTCTTGATAATAGGGATACACTGATGAATAGATGATCGTTAAGTTAAAGGACAAAAGAAGCTCACAAGCGTGAGCTAATATTATCCACAGTTCGAATAAACTCTAAGCTTGGCCTCATAATGTAAAAAAAATGAGTGGTTTTAAGATGTCTACATCTCATTTATCTCAAGGTAATATTATTCATAGCTCGAATAAGCACTGAGCATGACCTCAAAATGTACAAAAGCAAAATGTTTCCTAGATGATTACGTTTCATATTCATCTCAAGGTAAAACTATCTATAGCTCGAATAAACCCTGAGCATGATCTCAGGACATACAAGAGCAAAATGGTTTCTAGATGATTACATTCCATATTCTTCTTAGGGCAATACTATCCATAGTTCAAATAAGCTCTGAGTATAACCTCATAACGTACAAAAGCAAAATAGTTTTTAGAAGATTAGGTTCCATATTCGTCTCAAGGTAATACTATCCACAGCTCGAATAAGCCCTAAGCATAACCTTAGGACATACAATAGTGAAATGGTTCTTATATGATTACGTTCCATATTTGTTTCAAAGTAATACTATCCATAGCTCGAATAAGCTCTGAACATGACCTTAAGACGTACAAGAGTGAAATGGTTCTTAGATGATTATATTTCATATTCATTTCAGGGTAATATTATCCACAACTTGAATAAGCCCTAAACATAGCCTCAGGACATACAAGGGTACTATGGTTCCTGAGTAATTACGTTCGACTTTCACCCTAAGATAATATTATCCATGATTCGAACAAGCGTTGAGCTCAGCTTTAGGACATATGAGAGCAAAGTAGTTCTCATACAACTACGTTCTATCTTCATATCAGGGTAATAATATCCAGAGCCCGAATAAGTCCTGAGGATAATATCTTGATGTAAAGGTTGAATGGTTTCTAAATAAGCTGTGATTAATAAATTCAAGGCAGGGTAATAATATCCAAGACCTATATAAGCTTTGAGCTTAGGACGTATTGGTAGTCAGTATGGTTCCTACTTGAAGACATTCTCCCTAAAGAGAGAAGATCAGAAAACTAACTTATAGTGACCCAAGTTTTAAATTCCCTACCCAACTTAGTTGTTTAGGTCAGACTTTTCAGAACATTCATTAGAATTTATCAAGTTTTATAAGTTATGCAAAAAATGCAAAGTATGAAAAACAACTAGAAATAATGGGCCAAGGAGATGTACACAAGTCAGAAGCAAAAAATTCACAAATTCATTGTAGCAAGTTCATTAGATTCCTTTTAAAAAAAATAACAAAAAGAAAGCTAAGTGTTCAGTTGTTCTAATCGGCTGGAGTACTGGGCAGATCAGAAAGAGCTTTAGTTTGGTCAGTAAAAAGAGTAAGAGAAGCAATCTTGAAGCTATAATAAGGAGGGGCGCCTTTAGAACAGATGTTATCCAAGGAGTCTTCACCAGGAGGTAGATCCAAATTAGGATACAAACTTGGAACGTCTCACAGAGCAAGTTAATTCCTTTATTAACCCAATCTGCAATAGTAGCCTCAACTATCCCCTCAACTTCTTTAAGTTTAGTAGCCCGGAACACAGACTTTTTCTTTTCTCACTATAAGCTCTGTTCTAGTTCACAGCATCTCTCATCGAGGGTTTAGCAAAGCCCCTAACACTCTACCCTAGACTTAATCAGGTCAAGCTCGAGGCTGCTCATCCTTTTGTTGAACTTCACCACAGAATATTTAGCAGTGGTCACCTTGACCTAAAGCTCCTCTATCTCTAGAGCCTATTTCTCCTTCTCATCCTCAAATTGAGTCTGCTTCATGACTAAGTTCCTTTCTACCTCATCAACCTTCTGCCCCAACTAGGCAATCTTTGCTGCTGACGGAACCAAGGAAACAACACATGCATTTGAGCGGATCATTAAAAATAACCAAGTGTTAGAAGAGATGAAGAAAGTATTATTCCTTAGAAAGTAAAGCAAGTATCAACTCACCTGACTTAGCTACCTCAACAATTAGTCCAAAATTCCTTAAGGCGTAGTAGCCAAAAAGGTGTTAGAGTACTCAGACAGGATGCACATTGCCTATTTGTTTATGAAGGGGAGGAAGTGGGCGAAGAACTCCCTCTTACGCTTAGGGAGGTCTTTTGGGACAAGTTATGGGTGGACAGAGCTTTCACTAGCTCCTTGAGCTGACATCCTATTTTTTTTGCCTCGGCCCATCATCCTCATCCTCATCCTCATCTACTACTACAACCTTTCTTTTGCGTTTTCCCTTGACTATCTTGGGGGCAGAAGGAGATGGCAGGTCACCTTAATTCTCAACTCCTCTAGTAGGAGTCGAAGCTTTACTAGAACTGAAAGTTCCAAAAATATCTTGGAAAGCAAACATCTCAACCATGCCCTTGAGGATAGAAGGCCCAGCCTTAGTATTTGGAGCCTGAGGAGCCTCTTTAAATTTCTTATCCTTTACCATCTCTTTGATCATGGGAGCCTGAGCACCTAGATGTTATTATCGAAATTCGATTCACAACTAACAAAAATTCATTTAATCTTCCAATCTTTGTTACATGATAAATTACCCGTGTTAGGATTACATTTTCTAGGTTGGGTCTAAAGGTAGTACTACGTAGGGTTTTTTATTGAGTTTCTTTTTAGTAAGTATATATATTCAATCTCTTTGATCATGGGAGCAAAATTTGAGATTTGACTCCATAAAATAAACAGACCGATAAAATTCTTTAACTGTTAAGGTTCAGTTGGTAAGAGACAAGCTAAAGAACTCAAAAAATCTAGTAAAGTAGTTCTAAAGTAGGAGTATGACTTTAAGGTGAAACAATTCTTCATTAAAGGAAATTTCACATTTAGGTGGACAATTAGAAAGTTCATTCGCCTAAGGAGTTATAAGATAAATACCTTTAGAAATGTTATAGCAATGGGTATACGTTTCTAAGTCTTATTCCGTGATGGTGAAGGGGAACCAATCTGCTTCAAAAGGTGTTATATGTTCCCTTGCCTCAAGAAAAGTAAGGGGAGCAGAGATAGTGGCCAATTATTCCTCAAAGTTGTTTACTTTAGAAATAATCTCGTTATCACTTGAAACGGAGCCTATTTATGTTCACAAGATGGGAAAATTAACTATCAAGAACTACCTAGGACCATCAATAACTTATGAAAACTCAACTACTGTCTAAAACCCTAGAAAGCTGTACAATGTTTGTCTCAACAACATAAATCCAAAAATTGATAAAAAGAAAGCTTGGAGAATACAAAAACTTACCAATTTTTGTTGAAATAAAGAAGTAACTCGAACAAAGAACAATCGCCTAAGATTTACAGAAAATCTTGTTCCTAGCGAGACTGTTTACAACGAGAAGAGGGTTATAATTTAGAACATGAGCAGTCTTGGTACAATGAGATGAGGGTTATAGTTCAGAACGAAAGCGGTAATGAAGCATTGAGAAGAGAGTTAAAGTCCAAAATAAAAATGATCTTGAAGAAGCAAGTTAAAACTTGCAATCCATAATAAAGACGGAACTTAAGTTGAAATTCAAGACTTAAGTGTTTCATTCCGAGTCGGTTATCGCCGTTCTTGATAATAATGGCAACAAAAGGGATTAAACCTAGAGTTTGTTTATTCTAGGTTCTTCCACTACAATGGCAAGTCTATAAAAAGTTTGGATGCAAAGAAAATGCGAATGAAAACAATGAAAGAACAAAAAAGGGGTATTTAGAAAAATAAGGAACCCCAACCATTGATATGATAAAGAGATGAAGGGACGAGATAAAGCCATGATAGATAGAAGATTAAAGAATAATCATCATAATATAAAAAAGAGGCAGCAATGATGAGGGCAAAGTGTCATGACTGAAATTTTACTTAATTATTATAATAAAGTTTCGGAGACCGGAATACAATTTTTCAAACAAAAAAATTAATAATTTGAAAATAAGTCAATTACATATAGTTTAAAAGATGATGCATGAGATTTGGCCTAATGGGCCGATAAGATTCGCAAGAAAAAATTAGTAAATAAATAAATAAAATTTTCTTTTATGATTTTAAGTTATTTAAATGGCAATTGGGCTAAGGAAAACAAAATGTAAATAAGCTTAATTCAATTTAAATGGCAATTGAGTTAGCAAAAAAAAAACCCCAATTTAAACCTGTCAATATATATGGTTGGCCTATATTTGTTATCATTTAAAAACAATACATTTCATTTAATTATTAACATTTCTTTCATTTAGAAGATGCTAGAACAAGGGAGAAGAAACGGGAAAAATGGAGAGAACACGAGAGATAGGGGATTTTTCGGCAAAAGAAAAAGATAGATGAAAGGGGAAGACGTGAAGGCGGAAAGACAAGAGAAAAAATGGCCAAAAGAGAGGAAAGAGACTTTTGGGTCTTGGATGAAAAAATAGAGGAGACGCAAAGAATGGTGTTGACTGAATAAGAGGAATGAGAGAAAAGTGGGAAACAAGAGAAGAGAATGAAGATAAACAGGATAAAGAGGAAGACGAGAGGTGAAACTGGACGACACTTGCAAAAGGTAAACGAAGCTTGACAATGGGTTCTTCAAAATTGAAGCCATTTGTTGTAGACGGGCTCACAAGGGTCAGCTTCAGCATCTCATCAAATGGTCATGGTAGGAAAGTTGGCGAAAATGAGGTCGAGCTTGTTCATGTAAAGCTGAGGGTCGGTAGAAAATCGAAGAAAAGGGTTGGCTAGAGAGAAGGCGTAGCGAGTCTAAAGAAAGAAAAAGAGAGCATTACATGCTCGATGAAATGCCTGAACGAGATACGGAGATGCGAATGGAGAAGATGGAAGGAGGAAAATTTTGTTTTTCCAGCAAAAGAGGTGAGTACATGTGTTTGATTGTGATTTTAAAGAACATGGATTGTGTTGGTATAATTTGCTTTGAAATGCTTTATGTTGTTCAATTTGTCAATGATAAAATGGCTTGAAAATGCATGGTGTAACTATGAGGTAGGGTGATGTTTTGGAGACTTGTGACGAAGATATGGGAGAGCTAGTGCTACAGTTACTAGTGTGGGTTCGTTGAGTGGTTTACGTTCTATAGAATGCATCAGTATTTTGTAATCAAATAGATGTGTTTTATATACTGTTTATAGTTTGACAGATATTTAGTCAGAAGCTAATCGTGTCAGTGGGATCTGTCACCTGCCTGTAGCATCTCTAGACTAGGGATGTTACAGAAAATAATTTGATTTTTTTAACTATGTCATTTCTTATTATGTCTAGTTTCTATAGCACTTTACAGATCATAATTATGAATTATTATGTTCGAGTTATAAGTACACACTGCGCAAACACGGGGTAGTATGCAATACTAAAACTAGGCAACTATTTTGAGTTTTACTGCAATTCATCCCTATATGAAACGATCTAATTTTTAGATATGTTATTCTCTTATATGTCTAGTTTTCATAGAATTTTATGGTGATAAAATCGGATATCGAAAATTCTATTTTGTTTTAGGTTTTTCTCACGTTGCCCATAAACTTTTGACACCCGAAATACCATACAAGGCAGTCAAGTTTCTAAAATTTCTAGGAGACAACTTATTATTAAAAATTTTGATTTTTTACTATGTTACTTGCTATTGTGTCTAGTTTCCTTAAAATTTTACGGTTTGGTGATTGGAGATTTATAATTCATTTTATGAACAAAACTCTACACTTAGGTCAGTATTTTCCAACAATGGACACTACCCCTACCTTACAAAATTCAGCTCTATAACTTTGTCACCAATTTCATACATCATTGATAATTTGATTGCACATTTCTTATACATAAAACACAACCATATACACAAAATATTTATTGCCATAATCAAGAAATGTCCAATGCCACACTAACTACACAAATCCACCTTGTACCATCACTGTTCACATATTTCATTATATATATGTCTATACATTACAATTGCATTCAAAATTTCAAGAAATTTACAACATTTTGAAGGGTTTCCTTACTTCATTTGGAAATCATTTTCATCTTCTAAACAAGCAGAGCTTATGTATGTACTTTCTTCTTGCAAGATAGAAATTTCTCTCATTGTTTTCTCTTCATCCAAACAAAGCAAGAACAGTAAAGAAAAACCAACTCCAAAATTCGAAAACAAAAAATGAAAAATCCTTCATCATTTTCATTTTCCACTCTCTCCTCATTCCTTTCCAACCATTAAAAAACAAGGTAAATCAATCATCTCAATGAATTAAAAACAAATTCTAAATTCTATCTTCCACCTTCTCACAACCCTTTTTCTCAGCAACCAAATAGTTACATCAATCAACCACAATCACAAAACAAAACATCAAAACAAACAAATCAAAAGAAACTAAATCATCTTCTTACCAGTTTCAACAAGGACCTTGTCGATGAGGTAATTAGTGAAGATCTCAAAGACTTTGTTAATGTAAATGATAGGAAAATTAGGCTCAAGAGCATCAGAAACAACAAAAGATGTAGTTGTGGTCGGATAGAAAAACATCTCCAACTTTAACGATAACTCAATGTCATCGTTTTCATCTTCTTCAAAATGACTGCATTTTTTCCTCTTGCCTGAGATTTGAATCTCATTCTTTTCCTCTTCTCAAATCCTCTCTTCTCCCCTTTTCCACCCTTGTTTCTTTCTTCTCCCCTATTTCCTTTTCTTTTTCTCCTTCTTTCTTTATGCCTTCATTTCTCTTAAACAAAAATGTAGAAATTTCTGGATTTTGGTTTTTTTTTTTTCTAATTTAGCAAAATTAGGCTTAGGCTTAATCTATGCTTTTAGATCTTAGGTTAACATAAAGTAGGCTTGGGTTTAAACACTACCTTTAGGCTTACATTAATCATAATTTGGGGCTTGGATTAGGCTTGATTTTGGGCTCTTAATTTTACCATAATGGGCTTGAACATGTATACTTGAATGTGGGCTTATTAATAATCTTGGGCCATTCTTTTGGTTCTAGTACTATGGCCCCACATTTATATCAAATTACTTCTCTTCTTACATTTATTAAAAATTAATATATATTGGTCTCAAACTTTGAAAACCTTTTATTTTAGTCATCGATATCTTATACTAATATATCATAGAAAATTTCGGCCGTTACATTAAACTTAGCATATAATTTCTTTTCCCTAAGGGCTTGTAACACTATCCTCAAATGTTCCTTATGGTCTTTATCACTCTTCTAATACACCAATATATCATCAATAAATATAATCACAAATTGATCCATGTATGGCTGAAACACCTTATTCATTAAATCTATAAAGACGGTTAGGGCATTCATTAACCCAAAAAGCATCACCAAAAATTCATAATGCTCATACCGAGTGTGGAAAGCAGTTTTTGGTATGTCTTCATTCTTAACTCTGATATGGTAATATTCTGACTTTAAATCGATTTTGAAAAATATTTTTGCTCCTTGCAACTGGTTAAACAAATTATCGATTCGAGGCAAAGGATACTTATTCTTTATAATGGCTTAATTCATTCTCCTGTAATCAATACACAATCTTAGGGTGTTATCTTTCTTCTTAACAAACAACACCGGAGCACCCCAAAGCGAAATGCTTATCTAACAATTCTTGCAGTTAACTCTTTAACTCCCTTAATTTCACAGGTGTCATTCTATAAGGTGCTATAGAAATAGGCGATGTACTAGGTACTATAAAAATGGACAATGTACCAAATGCTAACTTAACACCAAACTCAATCTCCTTTTCAGAAGCTAACCCGAGCAACTTCTCTAGAAACGCATCTCAAATTTCTAAGACTACATGAATATTCTCTACACACATCTCTGTTTCACCCTCCTTAATCATATAGGCCGAGAAACCTTCATATCCTTTTTCTAGTAACTTTGTAGCCTTAATCACATTGAGCAACCCTTGACCCATCATAGACTATTTCCACCGGAAACTAAATTCTAGTTAACCTGAAATGTTAAACACTACTTCCTTAATAAAACAGTTTACTACTGCATGATAAGTAGCTAGCCAATTTATTCCTAAAATAACATCAAAATCATATATCTCTAGGGGAAATAAATCTACAATAAATTTCCTATCTTCCATACTAATTTTATAGGTTTTGTAAACCCATTGTCTCATCACACTTTCATCTATAAGTATGGCCACAAACATCACATAATTTAAAGACTCAATAGGTTTATTAAGAAAACATTCAAATGCACATGAGACAAAAGTATGGGTAACATCAGGATTAAACAGTACTTTAGCCTTTTTATTAAAAAGGATCAATATATCTTACACCACCTCGTTCGACGCTTGAGCATCTTGCTTAGTGAGAGCATACATGCGTCACTGTACTTTCTGCCTTCTTTTGGTTTTCTACTCCACTATCTTTAGTGTCCAACCTCCTATTCGAATAATCCTTAATCGTATGCCCTTGCTTCCCACAACTAAAACAGGCTCCTGACACACGATGGTAAACTCCAAGATGAAATTTTCCACAAAAGCCACATGGAGTAATCGTTCTCTACATTACTTGCCAGCTACCTATATCCCTAAGGTTAATTCCATTGGAATATATTGACCTCTACCACCCAGTTGAAATGGAGGTCTCTGCATTTTGCTATTGCTACCCTCTTGCCTTGCATCACTTTTCTTCTTGATATACTGATCATGAGCTTTTTGAGAGTCCATCAAATCCCTTTCTATAATAATTGCTCGGTCTACTAAGTTCACATACATATTCAATTTTAGGATGAACAATTGAGACTTGATTGCCAGATGCAATCCTTCTAGAAAGCGTCTACATTTGCTTTGTTCATTTGCAACTAAGGTCGTAGCGAATCGAGACAAAGTAGTAAATTCCTCCTCGTATTCCATCACCAATTTTTCTCCCTACACCAATTTTATGAAGATCACCTCTATATTATGTCAGACATATTGTGGGAAATATTTTTCCAAGAAAGCTTCATTAAATAACTCCTACATAATCGGTTGCCCTTCCAACTGACTTCTTAACAGTTTAGCTTTGGACTTCCACCAGTGGTCTGCTTCTCTTTGTAACACAAACGAAGCAAAAACCACATTTTGCTCCTCATTACAATTGAGAGCTGTAAATATTTTCTCCATTTGTTTAATCCATATCTCTGCTACCATTGGATTTGTGCTCCCTCTGAATATCAATAGGTCTAACTTATTAAATTGTTCCAACATTATTGCCTTATTGTTATGCTCGTTTCCATTTTATCGGTTTCCACTCTTTTCACTTCTTAGAATACCACTACTTCAAGTAATACCCTCAATTAACTTATTTTATTGTTCCATCAATCTCATCATCATATTAATGATAGGATTCTCATCTCTGGTTTCCTTTGCAACCTCTTCCGCTTCATTAACATTTCGAGGGACCCTTACTACTACTTCAAGTAATACTCAATCAACTTATTTTTCTCTCTGTTGACATAAATATATTAGATATAATTCAAGGTTGCTAGAATACATTTAAATCTTTCTGATTAGTACACACTCCCTTAAGGAACAATACAAAGGCAATCGAACAATTCCATAGTGCAAAGTTATAGTTCGAAAATATGCAATGTCATATTATATCAAAATATGACAAGATCATATTTACTTTAACTATAAGAATTTACAACATTTTAAAAGGTATTTAAATAAATATACAACAAAATAACAACTTAGATTACTAAAGTTATAACTACAAAAAGATTAGTGTATATACAAAATTATAAATAAAAAAATTCTTGTAGTTTTAGGCCCAACACTCTACTAATCATTAGGATCTCTCACTATCTTTGGCGGTTCAAAAGGTGTTTCTATTTTAAAGGGAAAATGTTCCATTGTTACTTGTCTTTTCTTACTAGTCTCACCTAGTGAACTACTATTCACCTTTCTTTCCCAACTTTTTGTGGTTCTAAAAATATTGTTGTATCTCCTTATCAAGAATATATGCTAAATCACAAGTTTATTTTGATTCACTCCCTTCCTATAAACCTTAAGAACTTAAATATGTCATTCTTAACTTTCTTAGAGATTACCAGACTTGGATCAGTGTCCAAAAATCACATGTTAACTCCTCGCATCTCTTTATAACTTGCTCTCACTCTCGCTCTATTCCTATCTGCCCAAAGTTTTCTCAAGTCTTTCACAATAACACCTCCTAAAGCACACTATTCTCTTTTGTCAGCATACATCCATAGGTCATACTTAGTCCTAGTCATGCTACAAGATTAAACAAAAAAAGTCATTATAAGATCATAGAGCAACAATATAAATTCGACAATCGAAAATTTTGGAATTTTTTCCTACATGCAAGTTTTTGCCGAAATGGCCACTTATACTCGGCATTCAACTCTGAACACCTAATACAAGTTTAAAACATACACTGATTGGTTTAAAATAGTCACTATGCAGTTCTCCAACTTTTGGAAAACACTTATGTTAGAAAGTTTTCAAAACTAGTCAAAAGTAGCCATTTTTCTCTAATTCTTTTTCTAACAACACTGGACATCATCAAGTACCCAAATTTTTTAAAATTCAAACACTTTGATATCTTAATGAAATGACCATAAAATAGGGCAGTAAACACTTCCAATCATTTCACACAAATATGGCCTACTAAAAATTGAAACTAGTTAGATTTTTAACTGAGATTCAAGCTTAATTCAACAATACATTATCTCAATTTAACAAACAAAGACTCATAATAGTCTAATACTTTTTAAGAATGTCTACGGAATCTATAACCTTGGCTCTGATACCACTCAAATGTCACACCCTCTTCCATGTATACTTCCAAACACAAAGTCATTCTGACATTTACGCACAATGTTATACCATTATTACATAAGTCCTAAATAGTTATAATAGTCAAGAATTCTTACACATACAAAATTACACGTATTACAATTTCTCGTCACACAACTACATAATTAATTACATATAGCCAAATATTTCTTCTACAACTAACCATCTTCACATGCATCCTCTCTCTTCTACATGTTATTCTCTGAAAAATAAAAATTTTACAATAAATAGTGAGATACATTCTCAATAAATAAATCATGCAAGATTTCTCATGTTGATGCGATACAGAATATAATTGCTCAAACAGATCAATACATTTTCAAACTTTTCAATAACACAAAAATTAATTCATAATACAATCGTTTTTAAAATAACTCAGTCAGTTAGGGTCACCTGCACTCACAGTGACCCGAATCCAAAAAGTAATTATGTGGTTTGCTTAAAGCGAACATTTTTCATTTTTAATATAACAAAAACATACTTAGCACATTGTACAGAATTCTTATTGGTTCACAAGTCCTACTTTTATTACGTGACTCGGCCAAGCCAAAATAAACATTAACTAACAACCAGAGCCATAAAAAAATATTTTCAATATTAAACTTTACACATTAACAACTTTTTAAATAATTATTTCATAAATGCAATATCGGCGTACCAAAACATCAAAATTCACAATTTTTTATCCTAATATCAAAACGTACTCAAATATTGCATGATTTCAAAAATAGTAAAAATATATGCACAATTTATTTACTTCCGTTTCCATTTTCGCCGAGTATGTTTCTAAGTCAATGTCGCGTACCTAAAATCAAATAAATACAATTTATTTCAATTACACATTCATACTCCTCACTAATCCATACAATATCTGTATTTTTAAAAATCGATACTTCCATATTTCTCATCAATTTCACTGCTTCATTAACTCTAAAACTTAATTCCAATATTTCATATATATTTATATAAATATATATATCACAACAATTTTCTTCCATTTTTTAACTCCACCATTTCTAATTTCATCTAACTCTAACCAATCTAAATACATATTAAAACATTATCCATGTCCAATTTCCTAACCACAATTTAATATTAATGATATAAGTTCTATAAATACTATAAGCATGTCAAACACATAATAATAACAATTTACAACTACTACCTCTATATTCTTCTCCACCATTTCCAATTTTCACCAATTTAACCGTTATATACACATTAAAACAATATCCATTTCTAATTTCCCAATTACAATTTAACATGAATAATATAAATTTTACTAACATTCTAAGTACGCTAAGAACATAATAATAAAATTCCAAATGGGTGAAAATTAGAAAACTTACCAAGATTTTTCTTTCTTCATTTTTTTTCTTTTTCCTCCTTTTTCTCTACTTTCCTTTTCTTCTTTCCTTTTCTTTTTCTTTTCTTTTCTTCCTTTCCTTCTCCCTCACAGTTTCTCCTTCTTTCCCTCTTTTATTCTTTTCCCTTCTCTCTTTCCTACTTGCACGTGAATCCCTCTTCTCCTTTACCAATTTAAAAATGTCAAATAAGTAAATTTCAATTAATTACATAAATGGATGGCTTGGATTAACTCAAACAAATCTAATAGACCATATTAAGCCACTTATTTCTCCACTTAACTTGGTTCAAATTTATCCATACCCAAAACTATAAAACTTGGCCAATATTATGCCAAATGGATAGGTAAGATTAAAGCAAATAGATAGATAGGATTACATAGTAATTTAAATAGGTTTAATATATGTTTGGGCTTAACTATTCATTATAGTTAAATGTTATATAAATGGGCCTAAATAAATAATACCATTTTGAGCCCAAAAGTCCAATCATTCACCTAAAATCCTAAATTTTATAAAATTATAATTAAATAATTACATCAAATTATACAATTAAATTTTCTAAATACCGCAGGTGTTACAATTTTTCTCTTCTTATAAAAATTTTGTTCTTGAAATTTACTAAGTATTTTGTTCTTCATTGGAAAAGCTAATGATATTTTTCTCGAATCTTTGCCTCTTGTTCCCAAGTGGCTTCTTTTATAACATGATTCTTCCAAAGCACTTTTATCAACCTATTTTCTACATATAATCTCAAACACCATTCTCACACTTAATATACAATGCATTACTTTTATTACACAAATCTCATATAGTTTAATTAACAAAAGTTTTTATGCATACAAGCTTATACATATTACACTTCTTATCACTTAGCTAACTTACAAATAACATATATAAAAAAAACTTCAAATACGCCTAATAACCCTCGCTCGCGTACTTTGTTACCTTTATATGCTATTATCTGAAAAATAAAATTTTTCAATAAAGAGTGAGACATAATCTTAGTAAGAAAATCATGCAAGTTTTTATATGCCGATGTAGTACAGAATATCAATTTTTAAACAATCAATGCATTTTCAAATTTTTTCAATTACAAAATTTATTCATAAGGTAAACACATTCAGAACAGCTTAGTCAGTTAGTGTCACTGCACTCACTGTGACCCGGATTTAGAACATAATTATGTGTTCCGCATTTAGCGGTCATTTTCATATCTATATAACAAAAATGCGTACAATGCGTTAAACAAAATTCTAATTAACCTACAAACCTTGTATTAATACGAGACACGGCTAGGTCAAAATAACATAACTAATGATTAAGCCATAAATGCATTTTATATAAATATTTCACATATCGACAATATTTTATATTTATTTCATAAATGATATCGACACACAACATTTAAATTCCCTATCCTTTTCAATAACCATTTCATAAAATCACATTGGCATACCAAATATTAAAATCACATTTTTCATCATAACATCGAATATCGCATAGTTTTAAAACATTAAAATGTATGCATGATCCACTTGCTTTGGTTCTCGCTTTCCATGAATACGTTCTTAGATTAATGTTGTGTACCTAAAATCAAATTAACATAATTTATTTCAGTTACGCATTTATATTCGTCGCTACATTCCTACAACATACACATTTCCCAAATTGATACTTAATGAATTCTTAAAATGCATTTATCATCATATTTACTTCATTCATTATTCCATATATACTTATACATACATATAAATAAATATGTATATTACAACAGTTTTCGGCAAACACTTTTGGCATAAAATTCTCAAAACTAATCAATATTATTGTTTTCCAATAATTCATTTTCAGACACACCAAACATCACCCATTTCCCAAATTTTCAAAATTTACACACCTTAATATTTTAATAAATCATCACAAAATAGAGTATTACACATTTCCAATCATTACATACAAACTCGGCCTATCGAAATCACTGAGATTTAATTTCACTTTAACAACTTACCAATCCAAATCCACAAATAACAATTTAAGCTATTATAAACACATATTATACATTATTTATATTTAATTTCTCACCTATAATTTTAACATTAATATTATAATTTCCAATAAACTCACCAAATTTTGTTAATGTACTAAGCATCCTAATTCTTAACTACAAGTTCATAATAATAACACAAGTGTTATAAATATTTTAGACATGACATATATATGATAACATCAATTTCACCAACCACCACTATATTCTAATTTCCACCAATTTACACCATGACATACACATGTTGCTAACACTTTATAACTATCTATTCTACTTATTTAAGATACTATATAACATTAACATAATACTATTTTCAATTTCCAAACTTTAATTTAACATGAATATATCAATTTTATCCCTCTCTAATTTCCTACTACAATTTAGCACTAATAATATTAATTTGTCCATAACTAATTTCCTACTACAATTAGGCATTAAAACATGAATTTGCTCATCTTTAATTTCTACTACAATTATACCCATGACCTAAACATATTCTAATTTCCACCATTATTATAACATAATAAATAAACTTCCACCAATATTCACCATTATAACCACATGATAATAAAACTTCCACAATTACAACAACATGACAATAACAATATTCATTTTAAACACATATAGAACATTATTCATATTTAACTCCCTAAATTACAACTTAAACTAATAATATACTTTCTAACAATAATCTAAGTTTAGCAAACATAAAATCATAATATTTCACATCAATTAACATTTGAAAACTCACAAAGTGAATAAAATTCTTTTCTCTTTTTCTTTCTTCCCTCTTTTATTCACTTCTCTAATTTATCTTCCTTTCTCCCATAAATGCACCCTTTCTCCTTTCAATTTTGACAAGTCAAAAACATATATCTTAACTCATTGAACACATGGATGGCTTAGATGATTTTAACAAATCCAATTACCCTCATTTTGCCACCTATTTTCCATCAAATATTAATTAATTCTAATTTCTTAAAACACATGGATGGCTTGAATTAATTTAACCAATCCAAAGGGACCACATTTAGCCACCTTATTTTTCACTAAACTTGGCCTATATTCATCCTTATCTACAATTTCAAAACATGCCTAAAATTGTACCAAATGAATGGTTAGGATTGTGTAGAGAATTTTGGCAAAACCTAATATTTTCTTCATTTATTTATTTTACTTTATTATATGTATGTATATATATAAATATGTATATATATAAATAAATATATATATATATATATATATAAACTTGGGCTTGGGCTTGGGCTTATGAAATTGGGCTTAATATATGTATATATATATATCTTATATTTTTAACCCACTTAATGTTATTATAATCCATAATATAAAATTTTAAAAATGACATTGTTAATAATAAAATTTCAATTCTACCCTTCATATCTACAACATTTTTCAAATTTACAAAATACATTTATATCATTTCTTAAAAATTCTAACACTCAATACTCTAATAAATATAATTAAAATTATAACTATAAGTTCTACAAAAGAAATCGCGAGTGTTACAGTTTTTACTAAGGGAATTTTCCTTGAGTGTAATTGTGAATCTTTATGGTCCAAAACCTTAATAGAAACTTTCTCATAGGTCAGATCTTCTCTAAGCTAAAGTGGTTCATAACTTAACACGTGTGTAGAGTTAGCAATGTACTTGCGCAACATTAATACATGAAATACATTATATACTGAGGACAAGATGGAGAAGGTGCAAGTAGATAAGCCACATCTCTCACTCTTTCCTAGAATTTCAAACGGGCCAATAAATCTAGAGCTTAACTTTCATTTCTTACCAAATCTCATAACCCCTTTCATCGGGCTCACTTTGAGAAATACGATTTCCCTTATAGCAAATTCCAAGGGCTTTCTTCGGCTATCAGCATAGCTCTTTTGAAAATTTCTCAATTTACTATTCGTTAAAAATAAAATATTTAAATTTTGACCACTATAGAATCTGTTCATCAAACGACGATAATTTTTTAGGCATTACCACCACCATTCTATAGATCAACCAGTAATGAAGAAAATGGTGATAGTCGTGCACTCTAACATGCCGTCGTTTGACAATGATGTCTATGGTGGCCAAATTTTTTACCTTTATTTGTTGGAAAATGGTGAATTTATCAACAATAATTATTGTACGATTGTGTAGATTAAAAAACAAATATTCCAAAGACATTTTATGTGATATGAATAAATGTTAATGACAAACCAGCACCAACCGACAATAGTTGATGTTGATGCAACAAAAATTCTTCTAGAAGCTCTATACACCAGCAATGATCTTTTTTGTTCGCTTTGATGTTATCTCACCTGAAATCACAGCAAGATCTAAGAGGTAGAGCCGATGGTAAGTCAAGATTTTACTTTGATATAATTTAAAGAGAAAAGCAAACAATGGCAACCCAAATATATTGTGTGTTCTAATGTCTTTAGCATAGCGTGAGTTAATGTAATGTGTAAAAAGTTCTTACCTGGTTACCCTTGATTACATTTTTACATGCTGCTTCTTGTTAAGTCTCTCAAACTTAGTAAGATTCCACATAATCTAAAAATTATAATCCCAAACGTATTCAAATTTCAGTGATCATCCTTCAAGATTTTATTTTCAATTTTTAATATATCATACTCCTTAGACATGCTAGATTCATTTTTAAGTTAAAGTTCTCTAACTCTTAATTTTAATGAATCATTTTCTTTTAGCATTAATGAATTTTTTTTTCTGAATCTCTTTATGTTTAGTATACAATTCCTAAAAATCATCCTTAAGTTCTTCATATAATGCACCTAAGTCATCTCCTAGTAAGTCATCATTATCACTACTTGTGCATGTGTCATAGTAGGAAGAGTTTTGGTCAAGGAAAGTTACCTTATCCTCTTGTTTTCCCATGAGGCAGAAGTTGACACGCTCATTTTTTTTATGATGAAGTGCTCTCTTCACTTGATGAGTCATCCCATGTTACCTTTATCGCCTTCTTCTTTTTCTTGTCATTTTTACATTTCTTAATAGACATTTGCATCTTGTGTGCCCTAGTTTCTTGCACTTATAGCAAATGATTTCTTGTTTCTTTTCATTCTCTTTCTCCTTTTCATTGTTCCTTTTGAACTTTTCATTTCTTGAGAAGTCTCTTCTTCTCCAATTCCTTCCCTTAGGCCTATCTTTGTTGAAGTACTTTTTCAGTTTCTTAGCCATGAGTAGAAATTCGTCCTTCTTGGATTCTTCTTCGCTTTCCTTGTCTTCTTCTTCATTTTTAGTGATCTTTAAGGCGGCATTTTTCTTCACTTTTCTTTATTATCATCATCATTTCATCTGCCTTCCTACTCATAAGTCATGAGTAATCCGAGAAACTCCTCAAGTGGCTATGTCCTTAAGTCTTTTGCTTCTCTAATCGCTGTCACCTTAGCTTCTTAGCTTCTAGGTAGACTCTTTAGAATTTTGGTGACAATATCTACATTGGAATAAGATTTACCAAGAGCCTTAAGCTCATTAGTAATGTTAGTGAACCAAGTAAACATATTCTTAATGCTTTCATGCGATTTCATTTTAAACAATTCATAGTCATGAACTTGTATATTGATTTTTGAGTCTTTAACTCTACTAGTGCCCTCTTGTGTGACCTCAAGCATATCCCAAATGGACTTAGCGATTTTACATCCTGAGATTTTATTAAATTCAGCTATATCTAAAGCACAATAAAGTATGTTCATGGCTTTACCATTTAGAGTGAATTTGTTTCTCTCTTCAAGTGTCCATTCTCTTTTTAGCTTTAATTTTTTCTCTCCAGTTAATACATCCTCTATTATGAGTGAAAAGTACACATCTTCTATAATGTTTAGGATTTCAAAATCTAAAGCTGTTAAGAAGATTTGCATCCTTTTTTTCCAGTATGCATAATCAATCTCATTGAAGAATGATAGCTTGTTTGTAAATTATCTCTTAACTATTTGTGTTTGGTTGTTGCTAGATGCCATTTGATCTACTCCTCAAGATTGTAAATTCTATTTAATTGAGTTAAGTTCTGATACCACTTATTGCCCAGTTGGCAACACCTAAGAAAGGGGTGAATTGGGTTTTTAGAAAATTAAGAATTAAAATGAATGTAATGCAGTACGACAAACAAAATAATAGAGAGAGAACGAACACAAACACCGTTTATAGTGGTTTGGTAATGCTTAGCCTACGTCCACTCTCTCAATTACGAATCACTGCTGAGGTTCAACTATCTCCCTTTTTTTTAAGATCAAGTGAAACCCACTACAATTCCTTCTGAGGTAAAGGACAACCGTACACTTACTTTCTCTAGGTTAAAGAGTAACCCACTACAATCTTCTTTAACTCTGAGAAAATAATAACCCAAAATAATTTTAAAATTATAATTTTATTTTTAAGCTCTCACAATAGAGCAAATGTATTAATATACTCGTACAAATAAAAAGGATTTCTCTCACAATAAAAAATGAAACTTTTACAGTAGTGAGAGAAAAATATACTATTTACATTGAGAATGTTTTGTAATTTTTCACAATAAGTTCTGTATCTTATTTTTCTTTCAGTTTTATATTTATATTCATTCTTTTTATAAAGACTCTTGTGTCCAACGGCTTGATTTGATGCATTTAATGTCCACCATAAATGCTGCAAAAGTTACAATTGAGTTTCAAATTTACAAGTATCGATTCTTTTTGAAGGGGTATCGATCCATTTAAGCTACAGTTTGAAGCTGAGTTGGCATTTTATCTCGATTATTGATCCGTCATTCTTAATGTATCAATCTAATTCACTCTATAAATAAATTTCAACTATTTAGAATTTCAACGTATCGATTTCTTTCCTTCGTGTATCGATCTGGTCTGTCTTGTAATTATTTTACAACTCTCTAAAATTGAAAAGTATAGATCTCCTTCCTTAAGGTTTTGATCTAGTCTACCTTGTAATTAT
>JAXCLQ010010400.1:26758-41932 GCA_035584115.1 Cedrela odorata
CCTTGTAATTATTTTATAACTCTCTGGAATTGCCAAGTATCGATCTCTTTCCTTAGAGTATCGATCTATTCGACTTAAAGATTTCATATGAGGTTTCTGCCTTAACATATATCGATCTCTTTACTTTCTTATGTCAATATGGTTCAAATGTATCGATTTGTTGTCCAATGGTATCGATCCATTCACTAGATATATCAATCCTTTACTTTCACATATCAATCCTGTTAAGCTTTCAAGACACTTTTCATAGAAATTTGTTAAGGATTGATTGCAAGCATATTCATATATAAATTTCTTGATTTTAAACAAGACTTTAATCCATACTTTCATTACAAAGTAATTTGACATTCCAATAAACTCAGTCATCATCGAAAACACACACATGCAAAATATGATGTCAATAATTTCACCTTTAATTACTAATCATGATATCATCAATCCAAACCATGTAAAAATAACCATGAATTTGAGATTTCAACAATAATCAAATAATTCAAACAACACTTTTGAAGAAAAATAAAGCATCCACTTACACTTGTCTTTAATCCATAATGATAAAACTATGTCCTAGTTCATAATACAATAAGTTTTATAAAATAAGTAAAGATCCACTCACTCTTGTTTAGGCTTAACCTCTTTCAACTCGCGGCACTGTTAGCGGTCAATCCGATCGACGATCTACAATTAACCATTCTTTCATTAAAACTCATAATATCATATACTTCGCCCTATAAACAAATAAATATATTATATTCATCGATAATCCTTAGTAAGAAATCAAAATATCTAGGACCCCTGATACCTAATTCAGAAAATCACAATTTCTATCTCAATTATTCTAAGCAATATTTGTCTTTGATATGGGTCACTTCGCATTTTTGCTATGATCAATTGACAATGAATTTTAAATCAAAATTTTTTAATATAGTCATCCCATATACGTCTAGTTTATGTGGCTATTTACAGTGCAATATTTTTAATTTTATAGCTCAACTTATACTTGAATGAACGAATATTGTTCTAATCAAATTCCATAATAGGGCAGCTGGTTTCTGAATTTTTCTGGGAACTCATTTCTTGACAAAATGTAACGACTGAAATTTTACGAAATAATTATAGTAAAATATCGATGGTCGAATTATAATTTTTCTAAACATTACAAATAAATAATTCAAAAAGTAAGCAAATAATATCAGTTATTACAATGACAATTTAGGCTTAGAAAATAAAATGTAAAAAACAAGCCTATTTAATTAACAATTTTAGGCCAAATGGATCAATAGAATTTATAAAAAAAATGGACTAAAATGATTAAGTTCATTTACTAGGTGATTATGGGCTAATTACATTATCATCTTAGGCTTATAAGAGAAAAATAAAAGATAAGGCTAAGAAAGTGACATGTATCTAATTCATATAGAAGAAAAAAATTAAATAAATAAATTATATTATTTAATCGCTTATTTTCATGTTTTAAAAGAGAATGACTTGCATTTTTTAAAGAGAAATGAAAGGAAGAAATAGAAGCCCGTATGTATAAAATGGGATAAAGGCATTATTTTGATTTATTGGTTTTCTTTCTTTGGTCTTTGCTTCCTTATTCTAAATCATTCTAGAAAGATGAGGAGGGGAGGCAAATAAGAGAAGGATGGAAATGGGAGAAGAAAAGAAGCTAAACTCATAAGTGTGAACTGTGAGCACAATCAGGCCATGGGAGGGGAGATCAAAGAGAGAAAGCAAGGTAGGTGGAAAATCATGAAAATAGAAGAGAAGAAGCTGATTAAGAGAGGAAAACGGGAAAGAGAATGAAATGATGCAAAACCGAGAAAGAGAAATGGAAGAAAAAGAGACAAAAAAAAAGGCTTTGTTTCATTTCATTTTCCATAGATTTCAAAACAAAAAGAGAAAATGGTGGAGAAAGAGACCTTGTCCAAGATAGAGGAGAGGGAAATAGGAGAACAAAGGGGAAGAACCGAAATGGAGAAGGACATACAGTAGAGAGAGAGAGAGAGGGATGTTACCCAAAATGGGTATGGTCGTGAAAATGAAAACGCATCGAGTGGTGGTGGCCTTTTGATTTGGTTGTTAGTTATGTTGTTTTGTAAATTTGAATGATGAATCTAGGCTTTTTGGTTGCTGAGAAAAGGATAAAAAAAAAGAGAAAGCAAGCTTGGTTGCGAAAGTGAAAATGGAATTCAACATATTTGACAAAATGCCGAAACGAGATGCGAAAACGCAAACGGATGAGCAAAAGGAATTTTTAAAATTTTGGCAAACAAGGTGAGTGTGTTATGTTTAAATTTAACTTTAAAAGAGCATGAATTTTTGTTGATAGGATTGGTTTGTAAATGACCATGTGTTAGGTTAGTTTATACATGCGAATTTCAAAAATTTTGGTGTCGTAAATGCATGGCTTTTGAATTAGTTATAGAAGGAGCTGATTCGGCCATCTGGGTCAGTGACTTTAATGTATGTTTCTTAGCAAATTGAAGTAGAAATGATGAAATAGGTAGCCTATAAATTGAATGGGGTAAATTGGTGAAAGGGACGGTGCATTATATTTGAGCATATGATGGTTACTTGAGTTTTGTTAATGTGGTTAGGTGTGTAAATGAATATAGCCAATTTTTGATATGTTTTAGGGCATGAAAATGTATAATTTAAAGCTTGAAAATGTTGAGTTAAAGGACTAGTCGTGAATACTGGTGTGGGGTAGAAATTGGATGCATATGTTTGGCATGCTTGTTGCAGAAATTATAACTGAGTAGGGTGTAAAGAATGGACCATATCTTGAGTTATATAATTAAAAACGATGAACCATAAAAATTGGTGTAAACCAGACACAACTAGGTCTAACATAATTAAATTTCAAAATTTTTCTTGACTACATGTGACAGCATTGAATTTTTTAATATGGTAATTTGGTAGTGAGATCTGAAGCAAAATCCCTTGTACAGCAGTGACTAATTTGGCTGTAACTTGAGATTTATGTAACGAAATTAGGATCCGTAAAAATTTACTAAAACTAGACACATAGAAACATGTCCTATAAAAATTTCAGCCTTGAAATCCCTACCAATTATCAGCAATGAAGTTTTGAATTCGCCTATATGCAAGGGAATAATTAGGAGAAAGCGAAAAATCCAAATTAGAGCATCTTTAATTCCGTAACCTTAAATCGAAGTCTAAAAAGGGTATATTAATCTCAATTGAATTATTTTCAGTGGTATTAGGTGACTTATACATGGTAACATGATTGTTTGCATGAAAATATTGTATTGTGATCAATCCTAACGATGAGCTTATTTGTAGATCGACGACCAAATTCACTTCCTCCATCTCCATGACATAGCTAGCCACTTCTTAAATTTGTAAGTGGGGCATTTATCTTTTTTATTTATTATTAAATCAGTTATTACTTATTTTATTAAATTAATCAAATAAATTTTTCTCGATAATGAGTGTTTATAAAAATTTATATGCAAAATTATTTTTGAGGATTTGATTATATTTTTAGTTTATGATGACTTCATTTTCTTGATGATGATTTGATTTGCTATGAGAACTAGTTGATTTTAATTTAAATATTTGTGACATGGATTTTTATTTATGGAAAAAAAAATGAAATGATTTGGTAAGAAGTTTGGATTTGTGATATTTTCTTGGAAAATAGTTTTGATGAATACACTTTGATATGTGATTTATTTTTATGGTCCCTCCCGGATATTTGAGATTTAACAACGTGTATGGATCGTAGATGGAGAATCAGAGGGATGCTCTTGGTTCCTCCACTCACCAGGTCTTTCAAAAGATATGACCACACACCCCCCTTACCCACACTCTTTACCGCCCAGTTTTGTAGGACCATTTCACTGGTGAGTCATTACGTACTTTTGGAGACCTATACTAAGGATATAGGAGGGCCAGTGTGTGAAATCCAACCCAAATTTAAAATTTACAAGGTATAATAGTAAATATATGATTAGTGTGTTAATTAAGGTGTAACATCAATGATTTTTTCTTCTTTTTTGGTTGTATGAAATTAGAAATTAGAAATTTATGAGAGGTAAATTAGTAAAAATATTAAAGGTAAATTTGAGATTTCACATGAAGTATTTTGTAATGGAAATATTATGGAAAGATGGACTAAATTGATTAGAATTGAAAATTTTAGGACTTGATTGGAATATTGAGAAGTTGAAAGACTAAAGAGATAATACCCAATTAAATATCTTTATAAAGCATAAAACAAAAATAAAACTCTTCATTTTTCATTTTGCTTCCACTCTACCCATAGGTCCTCTTTACTCTTATCTCTTTAAAAATTTTGCCCTTATCTGTAGAAATCAAAAATAATCTCTTAGGTTTCAAGCTTCTTTCTAATCAAGGTTAGCATCTTCAACATCTATAACTCTTTTTATTAATTTTATTAAGAAATTATGTTAAGAAACATGAGAAATCTAAAATATCATTTATCTAGCATGATTTTGTGTTAATTTATGTTTAATTTATTAAGATTAAACTGGGATTTGGAAGCATGAACAAGGAAAGAAATAAAGATGCAAAAATCGGGGATTAAGCTTGCTGAACAAGGGTCCGTTTTTGTATTTATGAATTTGAGATTGATATGTTTGTATTTTTCTAATATGTTTGTATTTTTCTGATATTTTTCCTAGGAAATAGACATTTAAACAAAAATTTTGGTGGTTGAATTATCCCAATCAGATAGGTAGAAAAATAGATATGAATTTGTGAAGTTGACTAATCTGCAAGACACCCTGTTAAAGTGTAGGCTCAGAAATTTGAATTAATCTTCAAGATTTTGTTCTTGATATTAACATGAGTTATTTTTTCCTTAAAGTAGACATGTCTATAGAATTTATCCAATTGGAATTACCTTAAAATAAGTTACAAAAATAAAGTTATGAACCTTGAATTATTTTGTTACATGAATGTATTGATTTAAAAAATGGAAGCATTCTATAGATACGAATATGATATATGATTTTCAAGTATGAAAATATTTTTAATTCTATTTTGAGCAAGTATATGATTTGTTAATAATTTTTATAATTTGATAATATGATTTGTAAAGATGGTTTATAAGGGTATGTTTATGGATAAGATTATTTTTTTATGGCATTACATGATTTTGGCTCCATCGAACTAGGTGTATAAGAGTATGTTTATGATTGGAATATGGGAGCTGCATACTACACCTTTGTGATGGGGGCCATCTCCAGAGTCCCTTATTCTATTGTTTAGATTTGGGAGTTGCGTGTTACGCCTTCGTGGTAGAAGCCACTTCCAGAGTCTTGTTCCTGTGCATTAGCTCTTTGGGAGCGCATCATATTACACATATGCCTTTGGGGCGTGTTTATGGTATTATTGGCCTTTGAGACTAACTACTAGTATACCATATTTCTATGGATTTCTATAGTTAATTTATGGATAAAAATTATACACGATAGTAAGAGGAGCCTAAGACATGATATATGGATTGTTTATTATGAAATTGTTCTACATGATTCTACGATTAATGGTCTTATTTATGATAAAATATTCATCTACATCATATTTGTGCATATCAATTATGTTACAACCTTTTTAATATTGATACAAAATTTACCTTCATTGCTTTTGAATATTGAAAGGATTATGCTATAATATCTCATGATTTCAATAAAATGTTTTACATATCTACTCACTGAGATGCATATTCCCATTCTTTTAAAAATATTTTCCCCTCCTAGGTAATTGATAAGGCGAGAAGTTACTGCCTTCCTTAGCTTCAAAGGTTAAACACATTTGACATGGTGGGCATCTATTCTGCCAGTTTACGAAATTAGATTTTATTTTGTTGATGTAGTTGTTATTTTATTGTGGCTGTTGAGTTTGTATAAGTATATATATATATATATATATATAAACATATATATAAATAGTAATGATGAATCATGAGGAAGATATCTTAATCTGGTACATTGATGAATGAGTATTATATCTAAGAATTATATCTAGGTTGATAAGGATATTAGAGGATACTTTGCTAGAATTTAGGTAGATATTCCGGTTGGGGTGTTATAATTTGGTATGAAAGCTTAGGTTATAGGTCCTATAGACTTAGAATTTAATTGTTATAGTATTGAAGGAATGTTCTTGTGCAGAAATCAGATTCCCAATACCACCACGTAGAAGAGGAAGGCCTAGGATTAATCCCCAAGTTATGGATAGACGTAGGGATGAACCTAATAGAGAGCAAACTTAAGCTCCATTATTAGCTGCTAGTTTACCATCTGTTGTTGTACCTCCAACAGTACCCCCATTGTTGACCCAAAATTGGCTGAGGCAATTGTAGCCTTAACTAAAGTTGTTTTGGCTCTCACAGCCACTTCATAGAAAAGAATTGTGGACTAATACTGTCTTACATGATTTCAAACTTATATTTCTTAGTCTTAAGTAACCTCTTTAGAATTAATAAAAGTAATGTGGAGATTAAGCTTAAATCTCGGCGAAAATTAGACTAGTTATGCAATTTGGTAGACCAAGTTTGTGTGAAATGATTGAAAGTGCTTAGTACCTATTTTATGGTCATCTTAAAGAGATATTAACGTGTTTAAATTATTGAGATGACCCTTGGGGCATTGATCTTTATTTATGCATGTTATTTATGAATAGAGATAATGGTGATATAGAATTGAGTCAGCAAAGTAGGTATATGTGTTTGATATATTTCATATACACATAATATTTTTATGGCTATAGTGTGTAACCTATGACAAAACCTTGAGGCACATAGAGGAGTGGATAACTGTTTCTCTAAGGATTGTTGAATAAAGATTTAAATTACATATGTTGGAATCATGACTAAGTTTTCTAACTTAGCTTTGGTTATGGTCTATTAAATTTTATGATTATTATGGTTATTGAGGCAGTTTTCAGTGATATCGAGGGTAGGTAAAATATTACGAATTTACAAATTGGGAATTGGCATATGACATGTGAAAGGATAGTTATATTTTCTAAATAATTAGTTGAGTTTAATGATGAAATATATGTGATGAATGATTTGATTAAGTACTTTGAATTTCGTTGAGCATTGTTTGATAAAGTTGTGATTATAATGAACATAGGAATGATTATCAAGAATATCGATAAAATATTGAGATATTGTAAAGATAAGAACTACAATTTTAGTTGTGCTATATGAGAAAGGATCCAAAGGTTTGTTTGTTGATTTTCTATAGACAATTTATTTGATCAAGTTAAGATGTGAAAAATGAAGTCGCTACTTAAACTTAATATTTGTGATACAAATGCTTGAAACCTCGATTAAATTTGTTAATTATGCTTGAGTTATTACTCTATATAATTTATGGCTATTTGGGATTATTGAAACTATTTCTTTTTGAATATGTTGATGATATTTGGGTTAATGTATCTCACGAATTGTAGTTGTGTTATACTAGTTGAGAAAAATGTATTAAAATTAGTGTGAATGTTATAGAAGTGGTGAATTATCATAAGTTTATGAGATGTGATTTGGATTATGATTTGAACGATTATACTCGAGCAAAGAATATTAAGATTGATGGTTAAGTGGAGGGAACACTAGTATTATTTGTGAAGAAAAAAGATGAATCTTTTCGGTTATATGTTAATTACTACTAATTGAATAAGGTCACCATCAAGAATAAGTATTCATTGCCCAGAATAGATGATTTATTTGATCAACTATAATGTGCATGTATATTTTCTAAGATAGACTTAAGATCGGGTTAGCATCAGCTAAAGATCAAAGAAACTGATATATCAAAGACTACATTCAGAACCCGCTATGGTCATTATGAGTTCTTAGTCATGCCGTTTGGTTAACTAATACACCCGCAGTCTTTATGGACTTAATGACTAGGATATTTCAACCTTATCTAGAAAGGTTTGTTATTGTCTTTATTGATGATATTTTAGTATATTCTGGTAGCAGCGATGATCAAGAAAAGCATTTAAGAATGGTATTACAGATGACGTGTGACAAACAATTGTATACTAAATTTTCCAAATGTGAATTTTGGATGGACAAGGTGGCATTCCTTGGTCATGTAGTATCGAAAAAAGGCATTTTTGTGGATCTAAAGAAGATTGAAGCAATGGTTGCATAGAAAAGGCTAACCAATGTTACTGAGGTTAGAAGTTTCCTTAGTTTGGCGGGTTATTATCAACATTTTGTGGAAGGTTTTTTATGATTACCTTTCTACTGTCGAAATGAATAAGAAAGCATGTTAAGTTTGGATGGAATCATGAATGCGAGAAAGCTTTTCAAAAACTTAAGTATAGATTGACAACAGCACCAGTTTTTGCCTTGCCATCAGAGTGGGGAAATTTTGTAGTTTACAGTGATACCTAAAAAAAAAAGGTTTAGATTGTGTATTGATGCAAAATAGAAAGGTGATAGCTTATGCCTCTCCGTAGTTAAAATAACATGAACAAAATTTGGCCAAGTTTACAAAATATTATAGGGACTAAACTTAAATTCAGTACTGTATTCCATTCTTAGACAGATGGATAGTCTGAGAGGACAATTCAAATTCTAGAAGATATGTTTAGATCTTATGTCATAGAATTTTAGGGAAATTGGGATGAATATTTTCCTTTGGCGAAATTTGCATACAATAATAGTTATCAATCCAGTATTGATATAGCACCCTACGAAGCTTTTTTTGGAAGAAGATGTAGGACTCCGATATGTTAGGATGATGCAGATGAAAGGAAGCTATTAGGTCTAGAACATGTGATGAAAACAATAGAAAAAGTGAAAGTAATCCACAAAAAGATTAAGATTATGCTAGATAGACAAAAAAGTTATGCTAATAATTAGAGGAAAGATTTGGAATTTAAAGCGAGGACATGGTATTCTTGAAGGTGACTCCTTGGAAAAGAGTCATCTGATTTGGTAAACGAGGCAAGTTAAGTCCTCAACATGTAGGGCCATATAAAATCATTGAAAAGATTGGCCCTGCTGCATATAGATTAGATTAATCAAATGAGCTATCTCGGATTCATAATGTCTTTCACGTGTTGATGCTTAGGAAGTATGTATAAGATCCCTCTCATATTTTGAAGGATATACCTGTGTATATTGAAGAAAATTTGACTTATGAAGAGCAACTAATGGAAATATTCGATAGAAGAGATCAAGTTTTGAGGACTAAGGCTATTCCACTTGTAAAAATTCTATGGAGGAATCAATCATATGAGGAAGTTACTTGGGAAAGAGAAAAAGATATACAAACTCAATATCCTCACTTGTTCAATGTAACGAGTAAGTAAATTTTGAGGACAAAATTTTTATAAGTAGGGTAGATTGTAACATCCGTGATTTTTTCTTCCTTTTCGGTTGTACAAAATTAGAAATTTGAAATTTATGAGAGGTAAATTAGTAAGAATATTAAGGGTAAATTTGGGCTTTCACATGAAGTATTTTGTAATGAAAATATGAAGGAAAGATGGACTAAATTGATTAGAATTGAAAATTTTAAGACTTGATTGGAATATTTGAGAAGTTAAAGGACAAAAGTGATAATACCCAATTAAATATCTTTATAAAGCATAAAACAAAAATAAAACTTTTCATTTTTCATTTTGCTTCCTCTCTACCCATAGCTCCTCCTTACTCTTATCTCTTGGAAAATTTTGCCTCATTTATAGAAATCAAAAATAATCTCTAAAGTTTCAAGCTTCTTTCTAATCAAGGTTAGTATCTTCAACATTTATAACTCTTTTTCATAATTTTATTGAGAAATTAGAATAAGAAATATGGAAAATCTGAAATATCATTCATCTTGCATAATTTTGTGTTGATTTATGTTTAATTTGTTAAGATTAAACTAGGATTTGGAAGCATGAACAAGGGGAGAAATAGAAATAGAGATGCAAAAATAGGGTATTAAACTTGTTGAATAGGGGTTCGTTTTTGTATTTATGGATTTGAGATTGATGTGTTTACATTTTTATGATATTTTTCCAAGGAAATAGACATTTGAACAAAAATTTTGGTGGTTGAATCATCCCAATTGGATAAGTAGAAAAATATATATGAATTTGTAGAAAAATAGATATGAATTTGTGAAGTTGGCTGATCTGCAGGAAACCCTATTACAGTATAGGCTCGAAAATTTGAATTAATCTTCAAGATTTTGTTCTTGATATTAATATAAGTTATTTTTTCCTTAAAGTATACCTGTCTATGGAATTTATCCAATTGGAATTACCTCAAAATAAGTTACGAAAATAAAGTTATGAATTTTCAAAGTTAGGATATCAACATGGAATTCAAGATAGACATTAATAGTTCAAGGAATTATTGTGAATCGATGATTGATTATGTTGGATTATTTTGGTGTATGAATGTCTAGTTATTTATTGATATTTGATGATGTTTGAGCATATATGAAAAGCAATATAAGAGAATTTAGTAATAGAAGAAAAAAAGAAAGAAGAAAATGATGAATTGTGGAAGAAAAACGAAATGAGAATATAGAAGGGATTTAGGCATTCTAAGTCATTTGAGCATGAATTTTATGATGTGAAATGATTATTGGCTAATATATATATATATATATATGTGGATCGTATAGCTATACCTCACGTGCGAGAGGAAATAGACGACGTGGATCATGAAATATAAAAATTCAATAATCTCTGTAAGTAGAAGATTATGTGACATGTTTTAGTTAATTATATATGTAAACCTTGAATTATTTTGTTACATGAATGTATTGATTTATAAGATGGAAGCATTCTATGGATATGAATATAATATATGATTTTCAAGTATGAAAATATTTTTAATTCTATTTTGAGCAAGTATATGATTTGTTAATAATTTTTATAATTTGACAATATGATTTGTAAAGATAGTTTATAAGGGTATGTTTATGGATAAGATTATTTTTTTATGACATTACATGATTTTGGCTCTACCAAACCAAGTGTATAAGAGTATGTTAGTGATTGGAATATAGAAGCTGCGTACTTCACCTTTGTGGTGGGAGCCACCTCCAGAGTTCCTTAATCCGTTGTTTGGATTTAAGAGCTGCGTGCTACGCCTTCGTGGTGGGAGCCACCTTTAGAGTCTCGATCCTGTGTATTAGCTCTTTAGAAGCGCATTATATTACACATATGCCTTATGGGCGTGTTTATGGTGTTATTGACCTTTGAGGCTGGCTACTAGTATGCCATATTTTTATAGATTTCTACAGTTAATTTATAGATAGAAATTATACACGATAGTAAGAGGAGCCTAAGACATGATACATGGATTGTTTATTATGAAATTGTTCTTCATGATTCTACGACTAATGATCTTATTTATAATAAAATATTCATCTACATCGTATTTGTGTATCTCAATTATTGAGTTACAACCTTTTTAAGATTGTTACAAAATTTATCTTCATTACTTTTGAATATTAAAAGAATTATGCTATAATATCTCATGATTTCAATAAAATGTTTTACATATCTACTTACTGAGATGCATAATCTCATTCTTTTAAAAATATTTTCCCCTCCCAAGTAATTGATAGAGCGAGAAGTTACCGCCTTTCTTAGCTTCAAAGGTTAAATACATTTGATATGGTGGGCATCCATTCTGCACAGTTTAAGAAATTAGATTTTATTTTGTTGATGTAATTGTTATTTTATTATGGCTGTTAAGTTTGTATAAGTATATATATATATATATATAAACATATATATAAATAGTAATGATGAATCATGAGGAAGATATGTTAATCTTATACATTGATAAATGGGTATTATATTTGAGAATTATATGCAAGGTGATAAGGATGAATATTTAGAGAATACTTTGCCGAAATTTAGATGGAGATTCTGATTGGGGTGTTACATTAGGTGTAAAGTAAATAGAAATATGATCAAGGGTATTTTGGTAATTTATGTATAGTTACTGTAGTAATGTCAAATTTTATTTGTTAATACTAGATGAAAACTTGTAATGTTTTGGTTATAATGCCGCAAACGGCACTCAAATTGACTAAGTATTGAGAGAGTTACAGCACTTTACGCTAAATGTACAAAAAATAGGCTCGATTTCCAAAGTAGCCTACCTATAGCAGCATAGTTTACATATGCTTTCATAGCAGAAGGAAGTTCATGATGTTTAAAGTCTAATGTAACAAACGGCACTCAAATTGGATAAGTATTGACATAGTTATGGCTCTTTACGCTAAATGTGTAAAAATATGGAGTCAATTTCCAAAGTAGCCTATCTGTAACAACATAGTTTTTCGTATGCTTTGAGAGCAAAAAAAATTTTAAAATGCATAAAGTCTAGCACCGCAAACGATACTCAATTTGGGTAAGGAATGATGAAGTTATGACATTTTTCGTAAAAACTCACAAATAAATCGGGGGTGAAAAATGAAGCCTACTATGATGTTGGATAGCAAAACGTAGGTCGGGATACGGAACGGGACGAGAAATAACAATTTTGCCTTGAAATAACAATTTGCCCAAAATAACAAATTTGCCCATGATAGCTATAAATATAAGATGAATAGTGCATTTTCAAAGGGATCCAAGGGAGATAAAGAAAAGGGAGGAGGGAGAGAGTAGAGAGAAAAAAATAGTTTTAATCATAACTTTGCACACACACATCAGATTGATGAATTATATGCTCCATTGGACTTGTGTTGACAAGGAGAATAAGATTCTGGCCTTAGACTGCAGGAAAAGTCACCGAAACAGTGCTAGAATAGCATTCGAAATTTACTATAGCTTTTGTTAAAATATTTGATTTTTTCGCAATTTGACATCAAAAATTAGAATTTTTGCCTCATAAAGCTAGATAAGCTCTTGGTGAGTAGTTTTTCACTATAAGATCTAGTTTCTCATGAATTTAAGAGGATAAATAGTTAGAGTTTACAATTGGTTATATTTTAGTGGTTTTTGGTTTGAAAGTGTTGTTGTGGATGATGTGATGAATAGGTTATTAGTAAAAATTGGTGAAAGTGAATAATTATAATATTGGTTATTGAAAAATTAAAAGTTTAGGAGAATATTGGTTTAGGTTCACTTGGTACGCCAAGTGTTCGATGAAATGCTTAAATAGACATGAGTGTTAACATATGGTGAAATCAATGATTAGGTATGTTACTATGGATAATGCAATGCATGATGTGATGAATGAATTATGAAATTGTCTAAATTATAGGTAAGCATGTTAGTTGCATACCAAGTGTTTATAAAATGTCTAAATGACTTATTAATTGATGAATTAAAAATGTATAACACATGTGTGAGTGGATATGAGTTGTGAACTTTGTGTAACGATAATAGTAGACGTGTGAGGGTCTATGATGACAATAGGGCATGTGAGGGTCCTCTCAAGGCGACAACCTAATGTTAGCAATGCTTGATGCCTATTCTTGCGGGCTACGGCCTTAGAGAGAATAAAGTGTTGGTGCCTATTCTTGTGAGTGATGACTCTAGAGAGAATAGGAGTGTTTGAGACCCAATATCAGTCATACTTTAATGCCTATTCTTGCAAGCAATGGCCCAATAGTTGATGAGGGTATCAAAGTCCCTTCCTTGTAGGCTAAGGCCTTAAAGAGAATAGGGTAATAGAGATTTATTTGTAAGGAATATAGTCTAACAGTTGAGAATCAGGATTCTATGTTATGTTATGTGGCATTTTATTGTGATTATATAGTTGAGATATGCTTTTGTTACGTTGCTGAAGTATTTTAGAGTACAGGTCAAGAGATCTAGTCACTGGACTTATTAGCTCACTGCTCTATAGTTCTTAGTTTTGTGAGTCTGTCCTAGCTACCAAACTCCTCTACAGCATCGTAGCAATAGCTCGCGATATATCTAGACTCTTAATGAAATTGTTGCCATTTTGTATACCCATTGTATAGTGTCATTATTGTGGGCATGGGCTATTTTGGTTTATGATATATAACTATGGATCAGTTATACATTTGATGTACTCATCATCCTTTTTGGATAGTTAATATACTATATATATATATATATATAATTATCTCACTTCATTTTATTTTCAAACATTATATAAATATTAGACAATGTTTAACAAAGTTATATTTTTTTCCATTCAATTTGCAAAATCTATTGGAAATAAAATGTTTTATACTTTAAATATGTCATTGTTATGAGATTGTGAAGCCACAGATAGGCAATGCATTGCATGGTTGTTGAGGTGCTCTCGACATATGAGAGTTACACCTCATTATCAAAATGACGATATTACTAGGTGACATGACATGAACTAGTTGAGCATATAACAGCCTAACCATCTCGCAGCATCTCTCGTAAGGTAGGGCCTGCCTTTCAGAAATGCGATCGTGACACAGTGTTGCAGTCACTAGTGTGGGTCCGTTGAGTGGTTCAACTTTTATATAGAACACGTAAGTATTTTATAGTTTGACAGATATTTTATTTAGTCAGTGGCTAATGATGTCAGTGGGGTCTATCACCTGTTGGTAGCATCTCCAGACTAGGGATGTTACAAAGGTGGTATCAGAGCATGGTTAAAGGTCAGTGACTACAGTGACGGGTATCTTTTGTATCCTTGTTCCGCACATGGTGTCTCACTCCGTAAAGCATAGAAATAAGACATAAGATCGTTTAACCTTATTATGTGTTAGGCTATTCTGAATATTTGTTGATTAAATTGAGATAATGTGTTATGGATTAAGTTTGAATCTTGGCACAAATCGGACTAGTTTTGATTTTCAGTAGGCCGAGTTTGTGTGAAGTGATTGAAAAATTTATATCTTCGTTCTATGATTAATCCATTGAGATGTAATGCTATCTCGATGTAGACTCAGAAATGATATACTATATAACACAAGGTTTGACTAGAGATGGGTCACACCTTCTACAGAGACAGTAAGGAATGATAGAAAAGATATGTTGTGATAAAGAAATAGAGAAAAGAGAGCCTGATAATTCTTTAAAAAAGTGAAGAATGATGATGTGGAATCTAAGGTGAACTATTCAGTAGGAAAATGATAATAAAGGACAAGAAAGAGTCAAAAGCTCACCTCAAGGTTGTGAGCATTCTATTATCAGAAAATGTCCCGAGGGTTGAACTTAGTGTTCAAATACATACATATATATATATATATA